>CM056956.1:3705298-3935803 GCA_029856935.1 Cyclocarya paliurus
TTCCTGATATGCAGCCCAACTGATTTAGTTTCCTAGTTTTGCTCTGTTTCAGTAAATTCCCTTGTATACGTTTGCTGTAAATTTATTCTTATTCCTGTAACCGACAGATTCTTGTGTATTATATATAGAAAGAATAAAATAAGAAACAAGCAAGTTGGCCTTCACACGTTTCTTCCATATTTGTTTACTTTTCTTACAGGTACTAATAATGAAGCAGAATTGCTAGCCTTGATCGTGGGGGTTGGAGTTTGCAAACAGATGGGCTTCTCACAGGTTATGATCGAATGTGACTCTAGTCTTGTGGTTAATTGGTTAAAAAATAAAAGGTGCACGGTTTGATATTTATGGGATTTTTGGGATGAGTTGATGTTTGCTTTACATGATATTCAATTTTCCATTATGCACCAATTCAGATAAGGGAATAAATCAACGGATTTTCTTGCATGTATGGGAGAGGAGGGTCTTAAATATCGAAGATTTACTACTATTGATTCTTTACCACACAAAATCAAAGGCATGTTGCGCTTAGACAAGATTGATCTTCCAAGCGTTAGAATTTAACTGTTTCAGCAAAAGAAAATAGGCATGTTTAGATTGGTCTATTGGTTTTTATTGGTTTTTTGTTTAGTTTAACGTATAGGGATTTTATTTTTGTGGTTTTGATGCATGGGATGGTTGATTTTTGTAAATCCTAGGTGTCCTGCTTGTTATCACGATATTCCTCTGTCATAAGCGAGGACAATCAATAAAATTGGAGTACCATTCTCTTTTAAAAAAAAATGCAATGGAAAGCCTATACTGATTGGATGTGGAATGCCTCTTGCATAGTTGTTTACTGATTGAAAAAAGCCTCTTGCCTAGCAAAATAGTTTAAATGTTGACTGCTAGTAGTGCTAAACCCCGAAATTTTCCTTTGACATGATCTTCACCCATGAAATCTATAGTCCTTCCTTTTGTCCCTCTTTTAGCCAGAAAATCCGCAACCATATTAGCTTCTCTAAAAATATGCCGAAATCAAACCTTAAGCAAATGAACATGCATCTTAACTTTATCCCATAAATCCCATAAATACCAATATTTACAAATATCCAAATTAAGCCATCCAACCATTGCCGAAGAATTGGACTCCACCAAAACATCCCTCAAACCAAGCATACGACACAGCCCCAACCCATCAAGTAAAGCACGACACTCCGCAATTGTGTTTGTCGCTTGGCCATAAAAGTGAGCAAATCCTGCCAGTACTTCTCCTTGTGCATCCCAAATAACACCTCCATCACCCAACATCCCCAGGTTGCCACAAGACCCACCATCCACGTTCAGCGTTAACCTTCCCACATTCGGCGCCTGCCATTTTATCATTCTCGGCACTATTACACCGAGTGGAACAATGGGGCAATTTAATTTCTGCATCACTCATACATCCTTAGTTCCCATTTTTTTGAAATGTCGCAACCTGCTAGTAGCCTCTATCAATGTCACTTTCACAGCCCGAATAATACTCCAATCATAGTGTATATTTTCCATCCAAACTGACATTGAAATCTCCAAAGAGCCCACAAAATAATAATTGGAATGATCCCTCGAATCCAACCTACCTGAGAGGAACTAGTCGCACGACCCCACCAGAAATTCATTACTCCTTCCCAATTCTGAACTCTTGGCACTTGAACCCCACAAATTTCTGCAAAATACCGCTAGGTTCTAGTTGCTGCCTCCCCTTTCCAAAGCACATGATTTAATGTTTCGACTTTAGCCTTAACGCAACAACAACATTTTGAAGCAATTGGAATTCCAAGCTATTGAATCACAACATCCACATGCAAGGCTTTCCTTCTAGCCCTCCAACACATGAAAGATATCTTTGCCAGCACATACTTCTACCACAACCACTTCCTCCATGGGCAAACAATCCCACGTTTTCGAATAAAATCCTAGACCGATTTCGTTGTGAATTTCCCATCCACGGAATGCACCCAAACACACACATCTTCCCCCTCCCTTAAACTCACCCTTGCCTGTAAAATCGTAGCCACCATAGATTCTTCAACAAGAGATCTTAATAACACCAACTTCCACCCATTGTCATCCCTCACCTCATGTAGCTTCAAACTCCAATCCCCAACCACCGAATGCTCCTCCGCCAATGGCCCATCTCCCAACCAGTTGTCATACCAAAAATTTACCTCCCCATTCTGAATCTTCCATCTCAAATTACATAACACAGTTGGCAATAATCACATGATCCCTTTCCAAAATTGGGTTCCTTTCCCCAAGGACATAACTGAAGAAATGTGTGAATTACGCGCATATTTGGCTGAAAAAAATCCGACCATAGCGAACCTCCATAATTAATTTCCAGGCGAACTTCATAAGCAACGAATTTTGAACCTCCACAAGATCCCTTATTCCAAGTCCACCTTCCTCCACCGATAAACAAATATTCCTCCAAGAAATCCACTTCCTCTTTTTATTTTCCATAGAAGAACCCCATAAAAAAAATAGGAGAATTTTTTTTTAATTTGTGACATAACACCTTTTGACAAATTCAACATTGAAAGCATACGGATGGGTATACTATTCAGAACATGTTTGATCATAATAATTTACCTCCAAAAGAAAGCAATTTGCTTTTCCAACCTACTAATTTTTCTTGAATTTTTTGCAGTAACGGATCAAACATCCGTACTCTCATTCGCTCCCACATGCAAAGGAATCCCCAAATATGTACCCAGCCAAACACCTTCCTCAAAGCCAGACAAACGTTTTAAAACCTGTTTTCTATCCACCGAGACATGCTTAGAGAAAAACAAGGAAGATTTTTTAGGACTCACCAACTGACCAAACATATGTTCATATTTGTGCAGCACTTCCATCAACTTTCGAAAAGATGCCTTGCCACCATTAACAAAAACCAAGAGATCATCCTCATACAGCAAGTAACTAATCATGATTCCTCCACTGGGAAGCCTGATGGATTCGAAGGGCCTAATCATGATTCCTCCAATCAATGAATCTTACTTTATAGTTGCTCAAATCCGGCTAGCCTGATGGATTCGAAGGGCCTGGATAGTTGAACTGGCACATCCCTTTCAAGGTCGCGAGTTTCTTCTATGTTCTTCTCATGCGAGTTTCCTACTTCTCTTCTTCTCTTGCGTGTTTCTTCTTTGTTCTTCTCTTTCCTTATTGCGTAGATTAATCCCAGTAGAGTGACTATGTGCTCTCTCGCAGAAAAAATAAGAAGAGAGACCAATTTATTCTAAGGAAAAACATACAGCAAGAGTAGTTGTCAGAAAACTAGAAGTTTTGTTTCATTTAAAGTGAAGAAGAGATTTTCATTTCTTAAATACATGTCACCCATTTCCTTACACTGCAAACAATCACATAAAATTTTGGAAAAGTACAAGTTTGAGAATTGAGCGTATGTCTTACAGTATTTTCGACAAAAGAACTGGGTTGGTTGGATCTCAAATTTAGTTCTTTTTTTCCCACTTTGTAATGTTAGACTCTCCATGGCCAAAGGTAAGAAGTTATGTTACATTCCGTCTATATAATAGCAATAGATAAATCACAAGTAAAAAATCTCAGGATAGATTTTTATTGATCCAAGTGCCACTTCATTTCCTCTAACATATATTACTCTTCATTTCCTTTGACGTATGTTACTCATGATGGATCACAATTCTGTAATCCTAGGCTCAGAATTTATCACTCCATCTATTATTTGACAAAATGTCTTATGTCTCTCGCTCATGCATAGGGATGTTATGGTACTAGAAGCACTTCTGCATTGTTTGTGAAAGGAAGAGATGAAGTAGACTTAATTTTACGAGAGGCATCTGGGGAATGAATTGTGGAAAGTCGTACAAACTCTGTTTGGCTTATCTCATCTGTAACAGAGTTTCAAAATGGTTTGTGATCAAGTTGAAATGTTCAGGGTTTCTTCACATGTAATGATTTTATATATAGTTGTTATTAAATCACTTTCATGTGATTTGATTTGTAATTTTTTTTATTATATAAATAAAGACCCATTATATCCTATTTATTATTAATTTATATATTATATTTTTTTTATTGTGGTATATCATATTATTGGTGCGTTCTAAAAGCCGTTAATTTATGGATTGTGGTGGCGGAGTTTAGATAAACACCTTTAATTTATTCAATGTGTCGCCAACGTATTATTAGTGGAATTTAAATAAATGCTGCCAATTTATATTATGCGTCGACAATGTAATAGCAACGGCGTTTATGGTAACGCCGCAATTTTAATTAGTGGCAACGTTTAGATAAATGTTGTAATATGTTCAATGTATTGCCAACATATTATTGGTGGTGTTTAAATAAATGTCACCAATTTATATGATGCGCTAGCAACGTACTAGCAGTGATGTTTAGCTAAATAACATTAATTTATTCAATATATCACCAACATACTATTAGTGGCGTTTAACTAAATGCCGCCAATTTATATGATGTGCGGGCTAAGTACTAGCACCACTATTTGTATTAGTAGCGGCGCTTAGATAAATGATGTTAATTTATTCAATGTGTCACCAACATACTATTAGTGGCGTTTAAATTTATATGATCCGGCAACATACTTGCAGCACCGTTTATTGTAACGCTGCTATTTTATGCAATGGGATGGTAACGAACTAATGGTAGAGTTTCAATAGACGCCGTTCATTTAGGAAAGCTGGCAGTGTTCAAAGAAATGTCGCTAAATTGTATACAAACGCCACAAATGAGATTTTCAAATACTGACGTTTGAAAAAAGGCCGGTATGGAACAATAGCAACCACCCACTATCGGCAGACGGTTACGCTAGCAAAAAACAGCCACTACTTAAGTAGCGCCTTTTTTTGGATAGTTGTCGCGCATATCGAACACTGGCAATGCTTATTTTTTTGTAGTACGAAGACTTAAAAAATCCCTTGATACAACCATTCAACATCACCGAATACAATGGAGAAGAAATACAAATAAAAATCAAATTCCTCCATTTTTTCGAAAAACCCAATCTTTTCAACACCTCTATTAAAAATTACCAATTTATCCGATCATAAGCCTTGGCCATATCGATTTTCAACATAACATTTCCTCCCGTTACCTTCTGATTTATAGCTTGAACTAGCTCCTGTGCAAGAGCCGTATTATCAAAAATACCTGTACCCCGAATGAATGCGATTGTTTGGGAGAAATAAACCGATGAAGAAGAGGCACCAATCAAAATACCATAACCTTCGCAATGATTTTATAGACTACCAAACACAAACAAAACGACCGAAATTGTAATATTATAGATGATTACTGCAACTTGTGTAGCTTTGTTTTAGCCGTACCTGCTGATGAACAATACTATTTGCATAACATTCACACATGAAATATTTTTGTTTTCCTCTTATGAGGGGAAACATATGCACACCATATAGATACAATCAAACAAAGAAAATGATCATACTATTCATGATTCTTGAAGCATCTCAACAATTGCAGGTCCCTGGTATCCTATTCACACCAATCTAGTCCACATTCCTTGTCCTTCCGGCCTCTGATCTTACCGGAGCATGTGACACTGCGAGTCCGAGTTCCTTTCAATAGCAGAAGCCATGCATGGCCATCATTCGATGGTAAGGATAGGAAACAGCTAACTGCAGGAGCTGCTCTTGTGTGCAGCATGGCGCCTTGGCCTGTCCCCACAACGTGTCTGGTTGATTCCACAAGTGACTTCTTACGCAGCATCCATGAGGACTTCCACTGCATAGTGTCATCGTAGAAGGGGCCTTGCCTTGGGGGATATAACTTAATTTTTTTTTGCTCCTTTTCTTATTGTTCTATCCCCATATGAAGACTGCATTTATGCATAATATGGAATTAGAACAGCTGAATGTCAACAGACGATGATGAAAAGTAGAAGATAGACAGTGTTTGTTATTTATTGGCCTATTATTTCTCTGCCTCCTAACTTCCTTTGCATGATTTTATACAATAACGTTTTGCATAGTAATTTGTAAATTGCATGAATTAAATTGGTATTCAGAAACATTCAGAAAATTTTAATTACGATGAAATGACATATCAAATTGGTCTGTTTTGTTTTTCTCCAATTGAAATAAACTTTTCGAAGCAGGTTTTGGATGCGTGATTTTGTACGTTTCACAAATCTTTTGTGTCAATGTAACTTTGTCCAAGCTAAGCTAACATGCATGTATGGCATGAAAATTTCAAGGACTTGTCCAGTTCTCCTTAAGACCCTGCAGTCTCCTCTGCATAACTCCATTTAAAAAGCTGAATGCATGGCCTGAAGAATTAAGTACTTGATACTTCACTTCTCACGAAATCCTTAACATAACTTGAGATTAAGGTTCAAAAGAGATCAGCAAAATCACATTTATGTTCTAAAACTTCAATTGAAATCTGTCTTTTATTAATTTAATTCTACCTGCATATTTTTGCATCAATATCTTTCCACCATTTACAATGTCTTCTCAAACTTCTCTTAACTTGAGTACCATTCAAACTCTCAGCCCTTTATCTTTTGTTTTTGTTTAACCAGCCCAATTACCAACCTTCCGATCTCTTATCAACCACAAAGCAGAAATGTCCATCCTCAACTCCCATTATCACCAATTCATTTTCTTTCTTTTTTGAGCTCCTTAACAACTGATTGTATTATTAATAATATATAAGGGTGATGTGGTTTTGTAATGTGCATTTTGTTTTCACATTTTACATGGAAACATGCATGTTTTTCAGTTCTCTTAAAAGTTCAAAATGAAAGTAGAACCAGAAGAGAGACGAAAGATATCGAAGATTAGTATTTCTTATTCTAATCATGATGCTACTGTCCTTGAACAGGCAGAGAGGTAGAAAATTACAGGTTGTAATCAAATACAAATTGTAATCATAAGAAGAATTCCATATGCAACAAATGGTAGTGGCTTAGCAAGTGGATGTTTATATCTAAAGACTTCCACACAAAACAACATAAAAACTATGAATTGGGAAGATCAGCAAAATTTGCAGACGTCAAGGAATATCTTTCAATAAATTTGCTCAGGAATTGGAATTATAAACTATCTTCATCAAGTTTAAACAGCTCCTCCATCAATCTCGTGATTATATCTTGGACCACAATGCCTAAAAGCGACAATCCTTCTTCAAATGATGCCTTTCGACAACAATTCCAAGGATATTTGCTGATATCTGGGAGGACATTCCTTTTCTTGATGAGTTTTTAGAATTTTGTTTCTTCCATGTTTTCAGAAAGAAAAGCAAACCAAGTTAGCTGACGGCCTGGAAAGTCTTGGAGTATCTGGTTTCTCTGTTTCTCTCTCATGTTCATCAACTTCCTTACGCCTTGGATGGATTTTTACTTTGGATAAAATTTGCAAATGTCAGGTACCGATGACTTTGAAGTGGCCAAAACCTGGGTAGGCAACTGCCGAGAGGTGTCTCCCATCTGAAGAAAACCAGAATATTTTGTTGCCCAATATTAGTCGAAAATCCTCATTTTCTGTGCAATAGCCAGCTGCAAGATCATTGATGGCAGAAAATGTTCTTGGAGAGTATGCACAAATAAAGGAGTTCAAAGCAATTGGTCGCATCATCCATCATGTAGCTATGATCAACTTCATATACATGTGCTCCAAGATGCAAAAGAAATCATCCTTGTAAGTTTAGACATATGAGATAGTCTTGAGAAAAGTTGTATGTGTTGCAGAAGCAGTAATCAAGACTAAAAAAGCACCCAAGTTTAGCAAAAATCAAATTACCATCACTTTCCATGCTAAGAAACATGCGGGCCCTGTTGAAAATGTTGTCGTGAAATTACACAGCCTCAACATTGCGGCCTCCGGATTCTAGTCCTGGATCTCCTCCGCAACCCCCTCCTATATTTCTTCCCTTTGCTCTTCTTCCGCCTCCTTACTATTCTCCTGGATGTGAAGAATCATGCATATGGTGATATTTCTTATTTGAATTGGGAAGAATAAAACAATAAAGAAAGCGAGGTAATCGTAACTGAGTTATTTACTTGTAGAAGTCGCAGTGCATTAGATTTTTTAACAAACTCTGTATCCCTCTCCCCTGTTTCTTCTTTCCTCAAAGTCGTTTCTGCAAATAGAATTTTATAAGTTGAAGGTGAAGAAGTGGATACGGGGATAAAGATAAAATTGGTAGAAAAATACCTGGATGAACGTATTTACTCAAGGATGAACGTATTCCAGTTGAGGATCAGGTAAGTCCCGCTCTGGGATGTGAGCAATCTTGGGCCAATCCTCACCTCCGTCTTGTTCGCATCTTTGTAATAAGATGGGGCAATCATGAATTGTCAACATTTTCAAAGAGGTTAGCCTACTCATTGCTTCAGGCAGTGATGTTAAACCTGAGCATCTATAAATTCTGAACCGCTCAAGTGATGCCCAATTGCAGATCCACTCTGGTATAGCCATCAAGCTTGAACAATCTAAGATTTTGAACTCTCGTAGAGTGGTAACATGTTGAAGCCCTAACGGGAGAGACACCAATTTCGGAATAATGTCAAACTTCAAAGAGACGAGGCTTTTAAGCCCTTTCCATTGCATATCGTGCTCATCGTTGCCTAGATCAAGCATACGACAATTACTAAGCTTCAGTTGTTGAAGTGCAGTGAGATATTGTACACCTTGGGAGAGAGACTTTAATTTAGGGCAGCTCTTTATCTTCAAACTCTGGAGAGCTAGGAGGTTTTGCAACCCATCCTCTGGCAGTGTTTCTAGATCCTCAATTTCTTCTAACCATATTATCTTCAATTTGGAGAGAGGAGCAGATGAAAAGGCAATGGGTGTAGAGGAAGCGGAGGAGGAGGCATTCGTTATTGTTTGTTGCACTGCCTTCAACCCGGCATTCGTCATTGCCAATGTTTCCAGATGTGGAAACATTGGCAATGAAGTCAACATAGGGCAATGAAAGACTAGTAAATTTGAAAGACGAGGGAATAGTAAAGCATTCCCCGTCGTATTGACATCCACATTATAAGAATCACTCCTCCTCCACCAACCCTTCAGATTATAACAGCTTTCGAGGAAAATACTCTCAAGAGATGGAAAGAATGCTGATGAAGAAAAAGAAGATAACTCATTGTTGTCACTACAATCTGACACGTACTCTATTTCATCAAGTCTATCCAGAACAATACTCTTAAGAAAGGGTAGTCGACTCAATGATGGCAAATATTTCAATTTCCTACATTCATAAAATTAATTCAACAAGATTTGTGAGTGACAAAAGCCACATCGGAACCCTCACACCCTCATAATCATATATGTACAGCTTTTTAAGATTTGGGTGAGGTTCAAAGCCTTCCAATGCTATTTCATGATAACGTGCATTAATATCATTTTCTTCATTTTCTCCACTCCGAGTCCAATTTAAAGTCAAAACCTGAAGATGTTCTTTCTCCTTTACATTTAATGCGACGTCTTCCTCCAGACTTCTCAAACGTGAAATCTTTAATTTTCCTCTTAAGCTATTTAGTCTATTTAGCTCGCTTAACCGACAACTATACTTTGAGGCCGAATCTGAATGTACAACAAACATTGATAATGTCTGGAGATTTTTCAATTCCCCCAATCCACGTGGCATATAAGTCAAACTCTCACATTCATCATTGTAAAGGTGCCTGAGGTTGACTAATTTCGTAATTCCTCTAGGCAATTCTTTAAGCCCTCTGCAACCAGAGAGTCTTAGTGTATACAAATTTTGCAACCTAGTTATGGAATCGGGCAGCTTCTCGATTTTATGATTCCATGAAAGATCAAGATCTCTTAAATGCTTCAACTTACATATGGAACTCGGTACTGAATCAAGCCGTCTTCTATGTAAATCCAGCACTCGCAAGAACTTTAAACTTGAAAAGATTGCTTCACATGAAGTACTCGTCTCTTGCAAATAATACCAATAACCAAGCGAAAGAAGTGTTCGAATCCTACTGGCTTTAGACGAGAAAGTTGGAATTATTAAGGAAAATTCTATATTGTCGACAACTGATACGTGCCGAGTTTTTTGATCACCAATGATTCTTTCCTTAGATTCTAATCTGGTGATCAATGATCCTGCCACTGACATTGCAAGATCATGCATGAGGTCATGCATTTTACTCGTAATCACGTTTCCCCAATTATCCATTTTAGCTTCTTGAAAGAACGATCTCCAAAGTAAATCCATGAAATACTCATGACCAACATCTTCGAGACATTCATTTTGATTGGATTGCTTGATAAACCCTTGCGCTATCCAGAGATTTATCAATGTTGATTTTTTCATCGAGTAATCCTTCGGAAATATACTACAATAAGCAAAACATTGTTTCAAATGTGATGGAAGTTGATCATAACTCAGCTTAAGAGTTGGTATGATTTCATTTTCTTTTATTTTTGGCATTTTGTTTTTTTCGAAAGAAACCCACCCTGCTTCAGAATTTTCCAAGCACAGTAACCTTCCAATTGTTTTGATGACAAGAGGGACACCAGAACACTTTTCCACAATCTCCTTTCCAACTTCCACTTTTCTAGAATTCTCTGGCTCTTGTCCGTTCTCAAATGCTACTTGCTTAAATAAAGACCATGACTTCTGGCTGTCTAAACCCTGTAAGGAATATGGTTCAATTGTTTGGGTAATTTGTGCAACTTTTTCACTCCGTGTAGTTATTAATATTCTACTGCCACTTGCACCAACCTCCAACAGTACTTTCAAATCATCCCATTTTTTAACATCCTCATTCCAAACATCATCCAACACAAGTAAGTATTTCTTTCCACCAATTTCTTTTCGAAGATTATGCACCAATGTATCCATTTCACCACTGTCTGGTTTCTTTTTTGTTGCCGATTCTAGGATCTTTTCAACAACTTTTTGAACATCAAAACTCTCAGAGACACAGGCCCACATTTTTAGTTGAAAATGTTTATCTATTTCCTCATCATTAAAGATGAATTGAGCTAGTGTGGTCTTTCCTAATCCTCCGATGCCAGTAATCGGAAGGATTCCGACATTCTCTTTAATGTCGGAATCAGAAAGAAGTCTTTTTAAGATCTCCTTCTTGTCATCTTCTCTACCAGTAACTTTTGCCGCAGGTACATAGGAATGAGTATCATCCCTCTTCCTAGCCCTGACTACTATCTCCATAGGGCGTTCCTCCAAGTGGAATTTCCTATCATTCGCGATGGCATCTAACTTCTGTCTAATCGCCTTAATCTTATGGCCCATTTTCAGATCATAGACAAGCGGGTTTGATTTGGAGAAGAAGATTCGTACCTTTTTTGCCATCTTATCCGGAGTCATCATCTCTCGCAACAGATATTCAGTGGAGAAACCATCCAGCAAGTCGTCTGCATCATAAAAGACGTCCTTAAGCTTTTCAAGCCAATCTCTAACTTGACGGTTCACTGCACATTGCTCCTCAGCATCAAGAAGCACGGCTTGGATTGTCGAAACGGTGTTCCTGAGCTTCTCAAGCTCATCTGTGACACCCCAAAGCAGTCCGATCTCTTTGAGAGCCTGGGATCCCAAGCTCTCAATGATTCGTGCAGCAACGTCGAAGAGAATGCCTTCTGCCATTTGTTGATGGTTGGTGAAGGAATGGTAAAAAGGGCTCTTGAGGAATGACTAAAGGGATAGAAGGAAGAGATGTTTGCTTTGAATGCGTACAGAGGACAATGCGGGACCAACATTTTATAAGGCCTTGCATGGGAAAGTTCCTACTCGAGAGTACTGACGCGTTAAAGAAATTAGTGATGGACCTACACTACTGTTGAAGGACGCGTTAAAGAAATTAGTTTAATACAAAGTATGATAGAGAGGGTGTTGGCAGAGACCAATTGAACCAGCAATTTCTTTGAAGTGTCGTAGTCTTGATGCTCTGCATGTTGTCAGCTTTCTTGACGCGTTAAAGAAATTATTGATGGACCTACACTACTGCCAACACCCTCTCTATCATTTTACATAACAGGGTCCTCTTGATGGCAGTTTGGGATCCCAAGCTCTCAATGATTCGTGCAGCAATGTCGAAGAGAATGCCTTCAGCCAATTTGTTGATGGTTGGTGAAGGAATGGTAAAAAGGGCTCTTGAGGAATCTCTAAAGGGATAGAAGGAAGATATGTTTGCTTTGAATACGTACAGAGGACACAAGGCGGGACCAACATTTTATAAGGCCTTGCACGGGAAAGTTCCTATTGGCAGTATTTGCTTTGAATACAGAGGACTGGCCAATATTTTATGAGTTCTTGCATGTGCTGCTGCATGCGTGTTAAACATGAATTTTCTTTTCTTGTTACTACTGAAGATGCTTTGCCTATTGCTTTTTCTGAACCTTATTTTTGTATCCCCAAGATTAATTAATGGCAACTACATTATTACACGCAACTTCCAGCTAGCTTTCCTTTGTCTTCTTGCCGTTTGTATAACTAACGTGAATACATTTATTTTTTCAAAAAATCTTCATAACTTCTTATTATTCATCCATATTCTACACTCTACATTTTTTTTATATTTTTCTTTTATCAAATATTTTTTATATGAATAGTGAATAAAAAAATTGAAATAGTTTTAAAAAAAATAAACTCAAAAAAAAAATTTAGAAAAATATTAAAAAATTTAAAAAAAATATAGAGTATGGAGTGTAGGTAAATAGTAGGAGATTGTATAGCAAAACCCTTATTTTTTATATTTTTGGCTTCAATGGGATTACATTTATGAAAAATGATAAACTTTTTTTTTCTTTTATAAAGAGACTGGGCTACATGTCCAATAGTGACTCATTCTCAAGTTTATTAAAAAGCAATCCTTACTTATGGCGAAGGAAAATGTTAAGAAGTGAATTCTATATTTCTAGAAGTGTGATTTTTCAATGTAAGAATGTGTAAATAAATTGATACATGCCTAGCTCTCTATGGTAACTATCAAAAACGGAAATAATTACAATAAAAGATCTAATTGCCTAAGATCAAGTGATTGCTGATTTGGTAGAATTGTGAGAAGATTTGATTCTGTCAATACTCCCCCTCAAGTTGGTTCATGGAGGTCCGTAATGCCTAACTTGGATAGAAAATGATAAAAAAGTTCGTATCCCAATGCTTTGGTGAAGATGTCCGCAACCTGCTCACAAGAAGATGTGTGAACGGCTGTAAGTAGTCCCACCCGAATTTTGTCACGAACAATGTGACAATCAATCTCAATATGTTTAGTGCGCTCGTGGAAGACAAGATTGTGAGCGATGTGTAGAGCAAATTGATTATCACAATAGAGACTGATAGGCTCGGAATGAGGAACACCAAGATCTGTGAGGAGCTGTTTCAACCAAGTGAGTTTGCAAGTAGTGACTGCCATTGCGCGATATTCAGCTTCAGCGCAGGAAAGTGCCACTATTGACTTTTTTTTTTGTTCGCCAAGAAATTGGGCTCGTGCCAAGCTGGATAAAGTACCCTATGATGGACTGTCGGGTAGAGGGGCAGCTGGCTCAATCTGAGTTTGTGTAAGCAGTGACATGCAAATTGCTGGATGAAGAGAAAAAAATGCCTTGACCTGGACTGCTTTTGAGATAGCGGAGAACACAGATGACAGCTTGCATGTGTGGAACTCGAGGAGCATGCATGAACTGATTGAGAATATTCACTATAAAAACAATGTCAAGACGTGTTATAGTCAAGTAAATGAGACGTCCAATTAGTCGTCACTAGGCACTGGGGTCGGTAAGGAGATCACCATCCTGATCAGTGAGTTCTAAATTTTGATCCATGGGAAAGTGAGCGGCCCGAGCCCCGAGTTGTCCACTATTAGTCAAGATATCAAGTGCATACTTGCGTTGGTTGAGGAAGATGTCTTTCTAAGAGCGAGCAACTTCAAGACCAAGGAAATATTTGAGAGAATCGAGATCCTTGATTTTGAAGTGTGTAGAGAGAATGCTCTTGAAGACCTCGATTTGGGAAATGCCGTTGCCAGCAACCAGGATGTCATCAACATAAACAACGACAAGAGTGATGCTGGTGTGAGTCACTGGAGTAAATAAAGAATGGTATACTTGAGATTGATGAAAACTTGCACCAATAAGTACAATGGTTAGTTTAAAAAAACGAGTTGTGGGAGGCTTGCTTGAGGTCACATAGGGATTCTTGAAGCCAATAGACACGAGTCTCCCCCTTAGGGCAATATCCGGATGGTGGGGTCATTTAGATCTCTTCATCAAGATCATCGTGCAGAAAAGCATTGTTAACATCAAGTTGATGGATGACACAATTTTTTGTAGCAGCGATTGCCAATAAGTAGCGAATAGTGGTCATTTTGGCAACTGGAGCAAAGGTTTCATGATAGTCAAGGCCTTCAACCTGAGTGTAACCTTTGGCAACTAGCCGAGCTTTGTACCTCTCAACGAAATCGTCAACTTTGAGTTTAGTTTTGAAAATCCATTTATATCCAATGGGTTTCTTACCAGGAGGAAGAGGCTCAAGAGTCCAAGTGGCATTATCCTCTAATGCTCGGATCTCGGCAGACATAGCCTCGAATTAGGGTGGCGGATGGCAGTGGAGTAACAAGAAGAATCAACGGATGTGATAAGAGAAGTTAAAAAGGCAATATGAGAAGGAGAAAAATGAGAATAAGAAAGAAAATCAGATAGAGGGTGAGCAGTACTTGAGACTAAAGCAGCCGATGAGGATGCAGTGGACTCCGTATGTATTGTCGGGCAAATGTAATCCTGAAGGTATGTTGGTCGAGTAGTGGTGCGTCGAGGGCGAAGAGAGAGAGAAAGTGGAGGAGGTGGTGGTGGGTCGAGAATAGTAGTGGAGGAGGGAGGAAAAGGTGGTGGTAATATGGGTTCGGGAACAGGAAGAGGAATAATAGATAGAGACGAATCGGGAGGAGGAATGGTTTGAAAAGGGAATATTTGCTTATGAAAAGTAACATCACGAGAATAAAAAATGGCTTGGGTATCGAGGTTGTAAAGCTTGTATGCTTTATGTTGACTGGGATACCCAAGAAAGATGCATTTAGAGGCATGAGGAGAAAATTTTTCACGGGAAGCATGGAGGGTTTGAGCGTAACAAAAACACCCAAATACGCGTAAGTGAGCATAACTTGGCGGGGTATCAAATAAAAGCTCAAAGGGAGATTATTTGGAGAATACGACTCGGGGTGCGATTAATAAGATAAGCTGCAGTGAGAACACATTCGCCCCAAAATTTTAAGGATAAATGTGCTTGAAATTGGAGACTACAAGCAACATTTAGAAGGTGCTGGTGTTTGCGCTCCTCAACACCATTTTGTTGTGGAGTCTCAACACAAGTACGTTCGTGAATGATGCCGTGGTCATGAAGATAATTTTGAAATTTGTGGGAAAGAAATTATTGTCCATTATTAGTTCTTATTATTTTAATGGTGGTGTTGAACTAATTTTGGATAAGGGTAAAGAAATTCATAAGATGAGTATAAGTTTCAGATTTATATCGCATGAGATAGATCCAAGTAGTGATAGAAAAATCATCAACTATTGTAAGAAAATAATGAGCACCACAAATTGAAGAAGTATGATAACCGCCCCATATATCGCAAAAAATACAATTAAATGCAAAAGTACTTTTAGTAGCATGTGAAGGAAAATGAAGTCTAGTGTGTTTAGAATAAGCACAAACATCACAATCAGAGATAATATAAGGACTATTATTGAAAAGAATAGGAATATTTAAGCGGGAACGATGACCTAGGCATTGGTGCCATAAAATCTTATTAGCGAGAGTCTGAGTAGAAAGTGCCGTAACGGGTGGAGGTCGATACACATAAAGTCCATTACAAAACTCACCTGCTCCAATAAGCTTTGTTGACTGTGGGTCCTGAAAAAAATAATGTGTAGTGGAAAAAAATATAAGACAAGAATTATTAGTGGTGACTTGGGATATAGAGAGAAGGTTAAAATGAAAAACAGGGACAAAATAGACATTTGTCAAGATTAGAGATTCGGCCAAATGGATTGACCTGATCCCTTCAATCGACAAGGAAGCACCATTGGGTAGGCATACTGTCGGGGCATGAGAGGGAGAGGAAAGATGAGAAAAAAAGATTCCAATCATGGCACATGTGGTGGCTAGCTCCACTATCCACGATCCACATTTGGTCTTGAGCAAAAGAAAATTTTTGGTTAGAATGTTAAAGGAGGTAAGGGGAGGGAGGTGGATTGGAAGAGGAAGAGAAAGCCATTAGGCGTGTAAGGTGAGGTTAGGAACGCTAGGCAGATGCCATGTTAAGAAGTGAATTCTGTATTTTTGGAAGTGTGATTTACAATGTAAGAATGTGTAAATAAATAGATACATGCCTAGCTCTCTATGGTAACTATCAAAAATGGAAATAATTACAATTAAATGTCTAATTGCCTAAGATCAAGTGATTGCTGATTTGGTAGAATTGTGAGAATATTTCATTCTGTCAATAGAAAACCATAGAAACAACAATAAACCAAACCAATCTCAACCAAACCAACTTATACATAAGCAAACATATGAAACACTTAAAGCCATAAAAAATAAAAGCCCAGAGAACCGAAGGCTATCCCAACATAGTAAATCCAGTGCATCCAAACTCTCGACCTGCAACCTTCCTAAGAGATGGCAAACCCAGAGCATCCAAACGTAGAATACCCCTCAGCTTCCTTGGAAGCCAGCCACTCAGACAGTAGCTCCACATAAGTCCCTCTTCACCTATCCGTGCAAAGCTTGATTTCCTTCTCTGAATTGATGAATCACCTTATAATGTAAGCATTCTAATTCCTTGAGAAGGTCATCCCAGTAATCCCATAAATACCATAAACTACAACACCGCTTATTCAACCAATCAACCACTACCTTCGAATCACATTCCAGTAGAACTTGCGTACAAGACATAAATTTACACTAACTCCTTGCAATACTGCATGTAACTCAAGCCTCATTATTGGTACCGAAACCATATGATGCAGAAAAACCAGCTTTAATATTTCCTTTATGATCTTGTATCACTCCACCCCCACCACAATTTCCTGGGTTCCCATGAAAAATAATATACTTATAATTTGTTTACAACTATTTAATCACTCTACTTATATAAAGTTGAAATTATTTTTTAATGAAGTGTCACAATTACATTAGTTGACTTAAAATGAGTTGTAATATAATTGTTTATATTTTGCCGTATATATTTTAACCATCTTCAATAGTTTTACTATGAAAGTAATTTTGTGGTTGATCGTCTAGTTAACGTAGATGCTAATGGTGTTTCTATCACATATTTTTTGACTTCTCAACTTTGTAAAAGGACTTTGGGCAAATACTAGGGGCGTATTTCTTGTTCGTGGATTGCATTTGTATTGTGTCAAGTTATGAATATTAGAATATACAGATCATCCGAACTCGATCCGTTGAATTAAATGGGTTAGGCCTTAACACATGATTTCAACCCATTTAATTAACAAGTGACACAACATAACCCGTTTAACCCTTTTAGTAATTAACTTTTATTAGGTTAATCCTGACACGACCCATTTAACCCGCTTCAAACCCATATATTTATTCTTTAACCCAATTAGTATAATCTCATACCTAATACGAGGAAAACTATATAAATAATTTACAACTACAACTAGACTCATGATAAAATATTTTATAATCAATATCCAAACTAATAATATATAAGAAAACCTAATATTAATTACTTATTAACAAAAAAAGTTTAATAGTTTGAGATATGATGTAGTTAAATAGTAATATTAATGTCACATGTTTCCAACAAGAAAAAAATACGTGTAAGACTAAATTTATAAAGTTTAAAAATATAATTTATTAGCACTATATGGCTTGATTGTAGGTTTTGCAAATTGACCTGTTTATTAATCGTGTCTTATCGAATTAATCCATTTTGACTCAAACTCATTTATATCATACACAAACCCACTCATGTCATATCATATTTGTGTCTAATTTACGGGTGATGTTATATATTGTCACCCTTAACAAATATAGAATGGACTACGTGAATTTATCACGATTCAAACACTTATTTGGTAAACTATTTTCTTGATATATTTTGTTTTTACTATTTTTTTGTTGAATTAATTGCTATAATAGGTACTTGTATTTTTCTGTTTAGTTATATAGAAATTTTAATTTGTGTACGAAGTATACTTTTCTTATTATATTTGTGATACTTTTATATATAATATATATATGTATTTGTGTAAACTAACGCGTGTTATTCTAAGGACTCGTTTCGTTACATAGATGACAAGAGATGAGATGAGATGAAAGTTAAAAGTTGAATAAAATATAATTAAAATATAATTTTTATTTTAGAATTTAAAAAAATCGAATTGTTTATTGTATTTTGTATGAAAATTTGAAAAAATTGTAATGATTAAATGAGATGAGATAAGATAGTCTCAATTGTATAACCAATACAAGGTGTTACTTTCTAGAGAAATGCTAAATCTCCCGAGCATTTCTCCAGAAGATTTCTCCCTACAAATTTTGTTGACCTAAGGGCTAGTTTGGATTAAAAAATGAGATGAAATGGTTTTAAATGAAAGATGAAAGTTAAAAAAATATTGTTAGAATATTATCTTTTAATATTATTATTATTTTGAGATTTTAAAAAGTTGAATTGAGATTTTAAAAAGTTGAATTATTTATTATATTTTGTGTGAAAATTTGAGAATTAAAGTTATAATGGTGATTAAGAAACTTAGTGATTAAGAAATTATATATTTTTTAATAATGTTGTGAATTTTTTCTTTTTTTAAAAATAGTTAAGAATATGAAAAAAATAAATATATATATTTTTTATTCTTCTCGGAACAAAATCACAAACTCGTGCTACATATATCCTCGGTGGATGTACTGCTCTACTAGATCTGTATGTATCAAAGTGTCTTTATATTACAAAATATTACCACCTCGACAATATGTTTCTAGCTATCTATCAAAGATGATTTGATAGTTTATGAGTTCTTGCACGTGCTGCTGCGTGTTAAAGTTAAACAAGAAATGAAGATGCTTTTTCTTTAAACAAGAAATAAATTAAGGAATCCAATAAATAAATTAGTTTATTTATTTGTTAATCTGAACAGCTGAAACTTTGATTAGTCAACATCTACTTTTCGAGGTGCCATCTGATACCATTAGTAGATGCAATATGGTCCAACGTACTAATTAATTAGGCAGAGATTCATTTTCGGTATTCTAATTTGGCATCCTTGAGGTTCCTAATTTTAAGGAAAAAGCTTCCCGTCGATCGTGTGAAAACCATATTTTAATATTAATTAATAAAGTTGTCACGTAATTAAACGTACAATAAACTAGGGGTGAAAACCGACGTCATTGGCGTAGTTTTTGGACAAAACCGACGCCGACCGATGTATGAAAAAATGGGGGAGCCACCGGCCGTAACCGGTCGATGGGGAGGAGAAAACCGATCGAGGCGGTTCTCGGTCGGCGTCGGTTCTCTGGTCGGCGTTATCTACTGAGAGAGACTGAGAGAGAGAGAGAGTTGCACAAGAGAGAGAGAGAGTTACAGAGGAGAGAGAGAGAGAGAGTTGCAAAGTGAAATTGGATTCGGGAAGAAGAGGGGATGGGGAAGAAGAAGACTAATATCGAAACAACGCCGTTTAAGTTGAACGGCGTCGTTTCAGACTTTTTTTTTCCTACGTCCTTATTAAAACGACGCCGTTTGGTTTAATGCCAAACGGCGTCGTTTCTATATCTGTTGTAATACTTATTAGCTAAAACGACGCCGTTCCACTTAAGTTTAAGTGGAACGGTGTCGTTTTGACAAGGGTATATTAAAAAAAATAATTTTATTATATCGGTCAGTTCAATGGTCCGGTCCACCTTCAAACCGAGACTGAACTGCTGAATGTCAGTTTCTTGAAATTTCCACCGCACGCCGATCGGTTCTCCACCGGTTCCTGACGCGGCCAGTCGGTTCGCGTCGGTGGCGTTGGTTTCTGTACAGCCCTACAATAAACTAAGGTGCCATCTTGATGCTCTGCATGTTCTCAGCTTTCTTGTTTTATATTTCTTCATTATTAATATTTGCTATATGGCCATTGAAACTAATGGTAGATGGCACCTCTACCATAAGCATATCCAATATGGTCCAAGGTACCTAACCACTAGACAATGCCATCCATACGTCTTTGCAGAATACTGATTCATTTTCGGCGTTGTAATTTGGAATCCTTGATGGATATATCAATCTACTTTAGTTTTTCATATAATAAATTTCTTAATATAATTAAAAAAAGTTTTTTTTTAAAAGGCTGATGATGCTCAAAAATCTGTTCTAACCTCTTACCTCACTCTAACCTACGCTTTTTTCCCATCTCGACTTCGGGAGGAAACGACGCAGTAGGTGTAGGTGTCCCAATATTACCCACCCCAAGTACGACAAACGCATCAAACAATCTTTTTATTCGGGAGGAGACCTGCAAGGAAAGTTCCTATTGGAGAGTATTGACGCGTTGAAGAAATTAGTTTAATACAAAGTATGATAGAGAGGGTGTTGGCAGAGACCAATTTCTTTGAAGGTGCCATCTTGATGCTCTGCATGTTCTCAGCTTTCTTGTTTTATATTTCTTTATTATTAATATTTGCTATATGGCCATTGAAACTAATGGTAGATGACACCTTTTAAGACTTTCAAGGTGCCTAACGTCTTTGCAGAATACTGATTCATTATCGGCATTGTAATTTGGAATCCTTGATGGATATACTGATTCAAATTTACATAATCATTCAAACTTTCTCTTTTATTTATGTTTTGATGGTCGTATCACTTCTGCAAAGCCATCCATCTTCTAACTCAATAAGCAACGAAATTATACTAATCATGTGTAAGCTACTTTTTCTCTTAATTATAATGCCAATATTAGTGTGATTTTTATAATAATAAATTGAGAAATGGAGTAGAGACGAAAATTATATTGGTTTTTTTTTTTTTTATGAATATTGGTTATAGGGAGTAGAGATAAATATTTTCTTTGTTTTTGTTGAAATTTCGGTCCCACTTTTAAAACCTGTTTAAATAATAAATTTCTAAATATAATTAATAAAAAGTTTTTTTTTTTTTTAAAGTTGATGCCTTTTTTATAATTTAAATTAATATATGTTTTAACGGAAAAAGTAAAATAGATTGAGATGAAGAATTTTATATGCCTGGGAAGAAATTACGAAGAAGTATGATCTACTATAGATAAAAATAAATAAATAATAATAATAATAACTCTAGCATAAAGCAATATAATCTCTATCCAAACATGTGCTAAAGCAAGCCTCTGTTTTTGGAAGAACTTCAGAAATATATATAATGCCCAACACAAGATTACTTTAACAAGTGCAAACCTAATCACCCGGTATAATAAATAAAATTCTTGATTTTTATGTTGTTTTATTATTATTATTGTTTTGAAAGATGAGAATTTGGAAAAAATATGCATAATCACCTAAAACAACTATACTATTTGCTCCAATTATCCCCTAACCATACAAAGTGATGGACCTACACAGCACTACTCCTGAAAGATACGCATTAATTAAGAAATTAGTTTAATGTTCTTTTTCTTATTATTAATATTTGCAATATGGTCCTACTTATTGGGTGGTAATATGTTATATGATTTGTTAATCTAATACGAACACAATACGAAATTAGTCTATTTGAGTTTAATGTTAACGGGTTCGGGTCCAAACAGGTTAACCTGTTAAAACGTGCTTCATTAACGGGTCACTAAATGGTTAACCCGTTAGTGACCCGTTAAATTGTTTTACTTAAAATTACAACTATATCATTTTCAATATAAAAGCAAAAATACCTTAACCCTATTTCGTATTTCCTAACTCTCTCAGTTCTCATGAGTCACAACCATTTCGTACGCTTCCTCTGAATTGTAATTTTGGTATTTTTATTATTTAGTTTGTAATTTTAGAGTTATGTAGTTAGTTTTCTATTTTTGGGAGATATTGTTATTTTAACTTTTATATAAAATTATGTTAATCCGGTCAAATGAATTATTTGGGTCAATTCAACCTATTTATATAAACGGATTGAAACATGTTGAAACGGATCGGAACAGATCGTGTTGTGTTGATATATTTTTTTAATTAATTCATAATGGGTCACGTTGTGTCAACACATTATTTTAATGAATCATGTTAGGGTTTAGAAATCTTGACCTGCTAAGCTTAAGAGTTTTTTTTTTCTATTTTAATGAGCCAAATAGAGACTTCCTATATATAAGAATATGAAAAAATGAATTTTTCTCAGTATGCTCGGGGTGTAATTCCTTAAAATCGAAAGAATAAATATACTCATTACTTTGTAATATCATTCTTTTGGCGAACTTGGTTGTTTTGACTATTTCTTAATTAAAATGCCAGTAGTGGTGGTGGAATATAAAATTAGGGCAAAATATGGATCTCTTCTTCTCAAAGGTTTTCAATTGTTTCCCACTACGTACTTTATTTAAAAGGGAAACTCTAATTGTATGCACAAAACATTTGTGAAATATTTGTAATAAATAATTGTAAATAGAACAGATAGAAGGTCATTTTAGTTGTGCTGGCTAGCTAGGATGAAGTGACTTTTGTATTGGTGAGTTGGAAGATCAGGTTTCTCTCCTAGGTAGGTTTTTTCTTAGGCTACACTCAAGTTCTTAGCATTCAACTTCTATGCAAAACCCACAATAGTTTCAGAAGAGGAAACCAAGATAGATGAGTCGTTCAGAGGTTTTGGAGCCCTATAACAAGAGGCAAGCATGTTGATTGTCTGATAGGAGAGAGTTCTTTAAAGGAGGTTGGAAGTGAAATTTGTCTAGCAGATCGAGTCTCTTGATTGGCTAAAGACGGATGGTTTTACCGTGTGTAAGTTCTTTAGAGGGCTTTCAACTTGTCACCAAAATCTTATCTTCAGTTATATACTCCATATAGTTCCAATATTATCACCTACCATGTTCTACGTGTTATTTTTGAGATGCTATGTAGTTTTCTCATATCGATTCTAACGAATCATCTTTCCTAATGACATAAATCTTTTGCGTCCTTCTAAACAAGAGTATAGACAATTACAAATATTGAATTGGTAGGACATGTGTTTCTATTACTATAAAATTCACAAATGAAGTAGTTACAAGAGCAAACTCACTTAAACATTCGTACTAGTTAATTGAAACCTCCATACAGCTAGATACTGCCATATAGATACCATAAGCAATGCTTGTGGGATATATAGTATGGGCATGTTTTCTTAAGAGGGACTAGAACATTTGGGAGAGATGTTCCCCCGCTGGTCCCCGCGTGTGGCAGAAGACTGAGCTTGACCGCACTGCTGAAGTCTAGGCAGGATCTGGAATCAACCACACAGGGTGCAGGAGATGGAGCTGAATTGATTGGATCAACCAGACTGATAGCTAAATAGACCGCTCTGCTCCAACTAGGGGTGTAATCAGCCTAGTCCGGTCTGGGGTCATTGACTGAAAATTTTGGTCCACTCTTTTTCTGGATCGAACTTGATTGATTACCCCTAAGGACTAGACTGGACCGTTAACTATCAATCCGGTCAATCCAATCAATCCAATTTGGTCCGATTCAATCCATATGAGTAAAATACTTTTTTTTTTCCTCTTTTTTTGGGTAGATAAATTAATACAAAAAATTAATTAAATTAGTAAAATTAAAATTAAGTGAGCTCTTTAATATAAATTATGTAACTAACTCATTAAAAAATAATTAATTATAATTATATTTATGATATTAATTGTTAATAAATTAGTACTTTAGTAAAGTACGTATCTACATGTAATAACATAAATTATCATATAATTTATTGTATGATGTATTTGTTAATTAATAGCATATATTATTTTACATTTTATATGGTCAATGGTGATAGATTAGAGAAAATTACATAATTAACTTATACAACTATCTATATAAAATAATATATTATATATATAATATTTAAAAATTTTATATATATGTAAGTGATTAGGTCGGTTTCGGTCCTGTTTGATGCAAAAAAACCATACTTCGGGATCGAAACGAAAATTGAGTAATGGAGACACCATGGACCGAAATCGAGTAGGGGTGAATTCAGTTCGATCGGGTATTGGACCGAACCATTCGGTCAGGTCAATTTTTCTAATTTGGATCGAAAAATTTTCACCCCTAACTCAGACGGGAGTCTGAACTCAACTGTCCCGCTCTGATGGAGGTGGAGCTCGACCACACTACTCTAGCTAGAGTCTGAACTCGACCACACTAGGTGCAAGAGACAAAGCTCGACCGGGCGGGGAGTCTAAATTCCAACTAGCTTTCCTATGTCTACTTACCATTTGTAAAGCAGGCAAGCATCCCAAGAATAATGGGAATATATATATATATATATATATATATATTTTTTGGGCCAATGGGATTACATTTATATTTCGTTGTATATATTTTAACCATTTTATACAATAAACGCAATGACAATATTCTATTCAATTCTACATCCTATGCCATTTCATCTTGAATATTTTTACTTGTGAATTGTAATATTCCGAAATAAGTTTATTCAATTCCTACAATATCTAATTAATACGATAAAGTTATATTCAATTCCTACAATATTTAATTAATAAGATAAATTTTTGGGTCAGAAATATTCAATCTTAAGATCGCAACTCTGGTACCATATCAAAATCTCCACTATTCGGCCAAAAATTTTAGCTAGATAAAAAAAAATTAAAATTTTATTATTTATATTATATTTCAAACCGTCATCAAAAGATACCTAACTTTCAATATTAGATCTCTCTCAGGGAATTACCTTCAAACTTGTAGAGGATTAGGTTATTAATTACTTTTTACTTTCCGTTTGGATTTAAAGATGAGTTGAGATGGTTTTAGATGAATTAAATAAAATATTATTAGAATATTATTTTTAATATTATTATTATTTTGAAATTTGAAAAAGTTGAATTATTTATTATATTTTATGTGAAAATTTAAAAAAATTATAATAATGAGATAAGATGAGTTAATGTGAGTTTTGAATCCAAACAAGAGTTTGACAGATTGATTTTTTCGATGTTGTAGTAACTCCAGCAATGTTGATCAAGAGAACCCCTTCCACCATTTCTTGGTCGATGGTTGGTGAAGGAATGCTAAAACCAGCTCTTGATGAATTACTATAAGTTAATCTTGCATGTGCTTGCAGCTGCGTGTAACCATGTTACATGAGAAATGTCTTGTTACTTACGTTGAAGATGCTTTGCCTCCTGCTTTTTCTTTACCTTCTTTTTAGAAATTCGTTCTAGTTTTCTTTATCACTTTTCAAGATTTTTGCATCGATCGTAGTCTTCCTTTTCCTTTTTCTTTTTCTTGTGTCGGCCACAAATGATCATGCCAATAATAGTGGCAATTACACCGAACTGGAAATTCATCAAGTTCTCTTTATCACTTTTCAAGATGTTTTGCATCGTAGTCTTCCTTTTTTTTTTTTTCCTTGTGTCGGCCACAAATGATCATGCGAAGAATAGTGGCAATTACACCGAACTTCTAGCTAGCTTTCCGTCTTATTGCCATTTCTAAGGTAGGCTAGGCAAGCATCCAAGAATATAATGGGATTGAGTAATATTAGGTATTTAGATGGTGAAAGTACTGTACATTCTTATATAAAAAAAAAGAATTAATTATTAAAAAATATATATATTATATAAATTCTATATTTATTTCTTTTTTTTTCAAAAAAAATACGCGATATTTATGTACTCTATATCGACAAATTTT
Organism: Cyclocarya paliurus; assembly: GCA_029856935.1. Lineage (NCBI taxonomy): Eukaryota > Viridiplantae > Streptophyta > Magnoliopsida > Fagales > Juglandaceae > Cyclocarya > Cyclocarya paliurus. The sequence continues at coordinate 3,731,123 of CM056956.1, forward strand.
ATTAATGTATGACCTTTACTTTTAAAGGGAAAGAAAAGAAATTCATGTATATTTTTTTTTTAGGTGTCATTTGAATAGTGAGTTTAGATGAGATAAAAGTTAAAAGTTAAATAAAATATTGTTATAATATTACTTTTTAATATTATTATTATTTTAGAATTTGAAAAAGTTAAATTGTTTATTACATTTTGTTTAAAAATTTAGAAAAATTATAATAATAAGATGAGATGAAACACTTTTATTGAGTTAATAACTATAGTTGTATAAGTGAATGCTAGCTAGCTGTATGCATATATGATTTGTGGGAGGCATTGTCTTGCCATGAGCTGGAGCATGATTCGTGGGAGAGATTGAGGCGTTGATGGGCGTATCGCTTATCCAAACTGCTTTAACAAGTGCATACCTAGTCACCCGCGGCCGTATAATAAGTAAAATTAATCTTGAAGCTCATGAATTTCAAAGACAACCTCAAAACCTTCATTATCCTCTGTACAAGTGTTAATTTTTCCTTCATCACTTTTATTTGCTAACTATATAGAATCATATATATGTAATTATGAATTTCAAGGCACGTATGCATGCCCCCTGCATCGCGCCCCGCCCAATTGGAAGAATATATAAAATAGCTCTGTAGAAAATATTTTTACAAAAGCCATATATAAGAGTAACAATTCATTCAAAAAGTGCCAAAATTAATTAAAATCTTCAAAATGGAAGAATACATTATCATTTCATAACAACATGCACTAAAACTTAGAATAGATTCATGAAAATTAAGTTGGAAACATTGAATTGATGACAAAAACCAAGACGAAAGCTCTTCAAAGATACATTCTAAACAATACCAAATTAAAAATAAAAATTAAATATTGTTAGAATATTATTATTATTTTATTATTTTAAAATTTAAAAAAATTAATTTATTTATTATATTTTATATAAAAATTTAAAAAAATTATAATTATAAGATGACACTGTCTAAATTTAAACGAGGAATCTAAACTAGCTTTGCCTCCTGCTTTTTCTAACAATGTCTTGTTACTTTCGTTGAAGATGCTTTGCCTCCTGCTTGTTCTTTACCTTCTTTTTAGAAATTCGTTCAAGTTATCTTTATCACTTTTCAAGATGTTTGCATCATACGTAGTTTCCCTTTTTCTTTTTCTGTTTTCTTTTTTCTTTTTCTGTTTCTTTTTCTTTTTCTTTTTCCTTTTCTTTCTTTTTTCTTTTATTTTTTGTGTCGGCCACAAATGATCATGCCAAGAATAGTGGCAATTACACCGAACTTCTAGCTAGCTTTTCGTCTTATTCTCAAAAAAAAAAAAAAAAAGTAGGCTAGGCTGCAAGCATCCAAGAATAATGGGATTGAGTAATTTAGATATATACATTTATAAATCGTAAAGTCGCATTCTTTTTTAAAAAATAGTAGAATTTATTATTAAAAAATTAATTTTGTTTATATAATATCTATATTTATTTACTTTTCTTAAAAATAATGTGTGCAATCTATATCGGTAAATATTATTAACATATCACCTTTGCTTTTAAAGGAGAAGGAAAGAAATTTATATATATTTGTTTCTTGCATGTTGTTTGGATAATGAGTTAAAATAAAATGAATTGATATAAAAAATTAAAAGTTGAATAAAATATTGTTATAATATTAATTTTTAATATTATTATTATTTTAAGATTTGAAAAAATTAAATTATTTATTATATTTTGTATAAAAAATTTTAAAAAATTATAATAATGAAATGAAATGAAACACTTTCACTATCCAAACAGAGATTATTCAAACTATAGTTGTCTTGTGGTTACTGATTCAACCAAAATCCCATATAAAATTGGTAAAATTAATATATTAATGGTATTAAAAGTATAAGTGAATGCTAGCTGTATGCATGATTTGTGGGAGGCATTGTCTTGCCATGAGCTGCAGCATGATGTTATACTTATAATGGATTGTGATATAAAATATGTGAATTTATTGAATGTGGGTTATCATTTATTTTCGTGAACCATTATCTCAAAGAGATGCAGTGGTTCAATGGTAATGGCTTGTTCTTTTAAATGAAAGGATAAGAGTTCGAAACCCCACAAGTGCAATTTGATTTATTTTGTGAAGTGTTGGACTTGGACAGACACAATGCTTGGGCTGGTCAAGCCTTGCACGCGGGCCAAAGAGTCACAACACTTTGGTACTTGCTAGGGGTGTAACCGGTCCGGTTCGGTCCGGTTTTGGACAAAATCTTGGACCGAACCGGTATGACCGGTTTTGCATTTTTCAAAACCGATTACGCACCGGTTATACTCCTAAACCGGTACTTTGGTTTTACCGGTTTCCGGTCCGGTCCGGTCTGGTTTTCCAATTTTTTTAAAATATAAGTTTGACATTTTGTCATTAAAAATATGTTTTAAAAAAACTGTTTAAAAAAAATATGTTATACTTTTATTAATCTATATTAGACTATTAATATAACTATAATTATAGTCTATATTAGACTACTTTTTTTTTATTGAGGGAGTCTATATTAGACTATTAGTACAAGTTATAAATTTATATATTAGTATAACTATATATTAGTATATATTAGTATTAATGATAAACTATATATTAGTATAGCTATATAATACATGATCAATTACATTTTCATTTTTAAGATTAAACTTTTATTTTATAATAACATTATCTTATATATAATTATATTAATAGTATATGATCAAATAAATTACAAATGTTCATATTTAAAATTAACATTTAATGTTATATTTTATAAATTATAATATGAAATTATTTCATATATGATATATAATTATATATAAAAATTTCATATATAATTATACATTATATATAAAACTTATATATTTAATATATATAAAATATTTTGTATAATTTTAATTTTGTATAAAACTTATATATAAAATATTATTTTTTATATTTTTTTATCAACCGGTTCGGTCCGGTCCGGTCCGGTCCAAAAAATCCTAAAATCGGAACCGGACCGGTTCCAACCGGTTTATTAATTATAAGAACCGGTTCCGGACCGGACCGATTCAAAACCGATAAAATTGGTCCGGTCCGGTTTAAATTTACACCCCTAGTACTTGTACATGGGCCGAATAGGCACTTTGAAGGGGTGCAATGCTTTAAAAATCTATTTAAATGAAAATGCACCTAGGGGGATTCGAACTAGTGCCCTCTCTTCCCGAAGGGAGGCACCTGTTGACTACTAGGCTAGACACGTACCCTTTGGTTTTTAAGTGAAACATCATGACCTTTAAATCAGTAACTACCAGTTGAAAAGTCACAAATTAAGAGTTGTGATCTTTCACATGGTGTCACTTCATTCTCTATAAATAGAGGATGAGACTCACGAATTTAATATTCAATTCTCTTATATTTTCAGTCACTTACACAATTTTGTAGAGAAACTCTGAAGGAAAGACTTCAGAATTATTATCTGCAGTTGGTAACTTTGTTGTATCCTGTAGGTGAATTGCTCGGAGGTCCAGAAAATTAGTTCTTGTTACCTAAAATTATCTCCCAAATGTACAATATAATAAATACTTCAAAGGCTTTATAAACATAAACTCATAAATTTGTTCACACTAAATATTCATGTTCCCAAGGCTTTATAAATATACTAGTAAGGGAGCTAAGTGCAAGGCACGTATGCCCCCTGTACATAGGGTCCAATTGGAAGAATAAAATAGTTCTGTAGAAAATATTTTTGCAAAAGCCATATATAAGAGTAACAATTCATTCAAAAAGTGCAAAAATTAATTAATATCTTCAAAATGGAAGAATGCATTATCATTTCATAGCAACATGCACTAAAACTTAGAATAGATTCATGAAAATTAAGTTGGAAACATTGAATTGATGACAAAAACCAAGACGAAAGCTCTTCAAAGATACATTCTAAACAACACCAAATTAAACACATTCTTTACATAAATTGAACAATATAAAAAATCATTAATCCATTGGCAACCTCTTATAGTGAGAATTGCACATCCAAAATCACCAAATTTATAAACACCATTCTTTATATAAATATTATAACGTCTGACATCTAGGTAAGCAATTCCTCTTTCATGTATAAACTGCAACGATTTTTTAGAGCTGTCCCGTGCAATCTTCATGACCTATACATACGAAGAGCATCACACAAAAAACTCATAAAGAGCAAAAAGAATCTATCTTGATATTAAAATGAAAAAATGTCATATGAAAAATAAAAAAATTATTAAAAAACCGAAAAAAAAAATTGCAATCTCGGGAGTTGCACTAGTAATATCATACCAATGTTTCATTAAGTTATAAATTCATAATATTCTGCAGTTTGGTGGAAATACATATTTAGAGTTTATGTTGGTGTTTCATTGACGGGTGACGGACAAAATGTTTTGAATCTCTTATATCGTTGCTGTTGAAATAGATATGGTAAATGATCCTACATGACGATGATGCATCCTCCTGCTACCATTAAATGCCTCAGAGAAGAAAAAACCTTGTGTAATCTAGAAACATATGAGTTATCCAATCATTTTGTCAGCCCCCTACGTATATCCTATAATCATGATATCTTTTGAAATTGAAAATATTTACAATAGAACACTTGTAGCAAAATGCGCACAAAGAGCATCAGATTACTCTTTATATACATGCATGCAATTGTTATGCACGTGGTGTGTTTGTGTGTGTGGGGGGGGGGGGGGGGGGGGAGAGAGAGAGAGAGAGACAGCAGCAAGAAGGAGATTATCATGTAAAGTACCTTTCTTCTGCAATACTGTCAACATAGAATATCATCACAACCCAGAAGAGAATGGTGCCCAGGAAAGCCCAAGCAGAGAATGGAAACTCCATACCGTTATCAGAAGGTGATCCCTAAGTGTTTCAACAAAAAAGCCCAGAGAGGGAGAGCGTGAGTCAGAAAATGTACCATTAACAAGGGATTATTTTCTTTCAGGAACATGTATCATTAAACCTATGTCTAAAAAGGTTGAGACTTACTATGATCATGTCCCACATGACCACAGGAAACAGAACTCAGCTTGCAGAAGCAGTAGTTATGACATGGAGCCGTCTTTTAAGTTGATTCTGAAATCAGAAAGTGGTTAGAATCTGATATCGGCGTGGATATCAGGGAGCTTACATCAATTATGAAAGGGGAAAAATGTATTTGAAATAAATGGGTGAATAGAGAATGCACAATATGCATTTAGCTGAAGATCAGCACCTTGAGAGACACGCCGTGCAGTCTTCTCAGTGCTGATAAGATTCCAGCGAAAAGGGGAACTATCATTTCTTTCATACCCAACACTTGCTCTGTCAGAACCTCAGTTTCAGGGCCATCTTTTGATGGAAATTCCAGGTTAAGCTCACAATAAAACAGAGTGGCAAATAAAGTTGCAAATATGCTTAGTTCACAATGACAATGTACAGCATTGAAAGAAATGGGGAAACAATAAAGAAAATAGACAAAAAATTGCTAAAATATGAAGAAAAAAATTAGCTAGAAACAATTTAAGATTAAGAGAAGTTTGATGTGAAAGAGGATATAGAATAGAGAATAGGTTGCCATGGCCCACCCCTGAGATAGTAAGTAGAAGGATGCCAACATTGCAAAAAGACGTCGTCTAGAAAATCCGGATGAAAGTACTCCAGCTTTGGGATGTGAGCAATCTTGGGCCAATCCTCACCTCTGTCTTGTTCGCATCTTTGTATTAAGATCGGGTAATCAGGAACTGTCAACATTTTCAAAGAGGTTAGCCTACTCGTTGCTTCAGGCAGTGATGTTAAACCAGAGCATCTAGAAATTGTGAACCGCTCAATGATGCCCAATTGCAGATCCACTTTGGTATAGTCATCAAGCTTGAACAATTTGAGATTCGGAGCTCTCCTAGAGTGGTAACATGTTGAAGCCCCAACGGTAGAGACACCAATTTCGGAATACTTTCAAACTTCAAAGAGATGAGGCTTTTAAGCCCTTTCCATTGCATCCCGTGGTCATCGTTGCCTAGATCAAGCACGGGACAATGAATAAGCTTCAGGTCATGAAGTGCAGTGAGATATTGTACACCTTGGGAGAGAGACGTCAATTTAGGGCAGAGAGTTATCTTCAAATACTGGAGAGATATGAGGTTTTGCAAGCCATCCTCTGGCAGTGTTTCTAGATCCTCATTTTCTTCTAACAATATATTCTTCAATTTGAAGAGAGGAGCAGATGAAAAGGCAATGGGTGTAGAGGAAGCGGAGCAGGAGGCATTCGTTATTGTTTGTTGCACTGCCTTCCACCTGGCATCCCGTAGGAATAACTCTTCTTCCAGATGTGGAAACATTGGCAATGAAGTCAACATAGAGCATTCCCATATTCTTATATTTGAAAGATGAGGAGGAAATGAAGGGAGTAGTAAAGCATTCCCCGTCATCCTCGTCATTGATGGTGTTTCAAAAGAATTTTCATGATCAGTAGTATTTGACATCCACATTATAAGAATCACTCCTCCTCCACCAACCCATGAGATTACGACAGTCATGGAGGAAAATCCACACAAGAGATGGAAAGAATGCTGATGAAGAAGAAAAAGATAAAGATAACTCATTGTTGCCACTACAATCTGATATGTACTCTATTTCATCAAGGCCTCATAGAGAAATACTCTTAAGAAAGGGTAGTCGACCCAATGGTGGCAAATATTTCAATTTCCTACATTTCCATAAACTTAATTCAACAAGATTTGTGAGTGACAAAAGCCACATCGGAACCCTCACACCCCCATATTCATATATGTACAGCTTTTTAAGATTTGGGTGAGGTTCAAAGCCTTCCAATGCCATTTCATCAACTGCATTAATAACAATTTCTCTGCTCCATTTTAAATACAAAACCTGAAGATGTTCTTTCTCCTTTAGATTTGCACCCTTATCATCTAAGGCGACGTCTTCCTCCCGACTTCTCAAACCCGAAATCTCTAATTCTCCTCTTAAGCTATTTAGTCTATTTAGCTCGCTTAACCAGCCGCTATCCTCTAGGGCAATAAAATCAGAGTGGACGACAAACAAAGATTATGTGTGGAGATTTGTCAATTGCCCCAATCCACGTGGCATATAAGTCAAACTCCAACATCCATCATTGTAAAGATGCCTGAGGTTGACTAATTTCGTAATTCCTCTAGGAAATTCTTTAAGCTGTGTGCAATTAGAGAGCCTAGTGTATACAAATTTTGCAACCTAGTTATGGAATCGGGCAGCTTCTTGATTTTATAATTATGTGAAAGATCAAGATCTCTTAAATGCTTCAACTTACATATGGAACTCGGTACTAAATCAAGCCGTCTTCTATGTAAATCCAGCACTCGCAAGAACTTCAAACTTGAAAAGGTTGCTTCACATGAAGTACTTGACTCTTGCAAATCCTTGAATCCACCAAGCGAAAGAAGTGTTCGAATCCTACTGGCTTTAGATGAGGAAGTTGGAATTACAAAGGAAGGATATATGTCATGGATAACTAATACGTGCTGAGTTTTCTCACTAATACCTTTTTCCTCATCTTCTAATGTGGTGATCAATGATCCTGCCACTGACATTGCAAAATCATGCATGAGGTCATGCATTTTACTCGTAATCACGTAGCCCATATCATCCACTTAGGCTTCTTGAAAGAACGGTCTCCAAAGTAAATTCATGAAACACTCATGACCAACATCTTCAAGACATTCATTTTGATTGGATAGCTTGATAAACCCGTGCCATCCAGAGATTTATCAAGCTTGATTTTACCATCACGTAATCCTTCAGAAATATACTACAATAAGCAAACCATTGTTTCAGATGTGATGGAAGTTGATCATAACTCAGCTTAAGAGTTGGTAAGATGTCATTTTCTTTTATTTTTGGCAGTTTATTGTTTTTAAAAGAATCCCACCCAGCTTCAGAATCTTCCAAGGATGGTAACCTTCCAATTGTTTTGATGACATGAGGGACACCTGAACACTTTTCTACAATCTCCTTTCCAACTTCCACTTTTCTAGAATTCACTGGCCCTTGTCCGTTCTTAAATGCCACTTGCTTAAATAAAGACCATGACTTCTGGCTGTCTAAACCCTGCAAGGAATATGGTTCAATTGTTTGGGTAATTCTTGCAACTTTTGCACTACGTGTAGTTACTAGTATTCTACTCCCACTTGCACCAACCTCCAACAGTACTTTCAAATCATCCCATTTTTCAACATCCTCATTCCAAACATCATCCAACACAAGTAAGTATTTCTTTCCACCAATTTCTTTTCGAAGATTATGCACCAATGTATCCATTCCCGCAATCTCTGGCTTCTTTTTTGTGACAGATTCTAAGATTTTTCCAACAACATTTTCGACTTCAAAACTTTCAAAGACACAAGCCACATTTTTAGTTGAAAATGTTTATCTATTTCCTCATCATTAGAGATGAAATGAGCTAGTGTGGTCTTTCCTAATCCTCCGATCCCAGTAATCGGAAGGATTCCGACATTCTCTTTAATGTCGGAATCAGAAGAAGTCTTTTTATGATCTCCTTCTTGTCATCTTCTCTAACAGTAACTTTTGCCACAGGTACATAGGAATGAGTATCATCCCTCTTCCTTGCCCTGGCTCCTATCTCCACAGGGCGTTCCACCAAGTGGAATTTCGTCCTATTTGCGATGGCATCTAACTTCTGTCTAATCGCTTTAATCTTATGGCCCATTTTCAGATCATAGACAAGTAGGTTTGATTGAAAAGTGCTTGGAAAGTGAAGATGGTTTTAAGAGACAAGAATATAAGCGGCAGAACACCTAACTAGGATAGGAAAAGAAACAAGAATATTATGAAGTTCTGCCCATTTAAATCCATAGAGGCTGTCCAAGAGCCAATTCACTTAAACATTGGTACTAGTTAATGGAAACCTACATACCGGAGATTGCTAAATACTGCCATATAGACACCATAAGAAGCACTTGTGGATAGTATGGGCACGGTTTCCACTTCAACCGGAGAAGACTTATCAACAGCTTTCCTTGCATTGATCAATGCATTCATAACTGCTGTCCCAACCTTAATTAAGCAAAACACATTAAATTCCAGCATTTTGCATTAAACTTGCATAACATTTTCTTAAGAAAAATAATGATAAAAAACCTTTCCAACAAAAGTAAGAGAGAGTGATCCATATTAGTCAAATCTGAAAAGGAAGTGCATGCTTTAGTAATCCATATACATAATTTCTCCGGCTATTTTATTGAGATCATGTAGAATCTTATCCAAAATTTCTAGAACTAGAGTTAATCCTTTCTTTTAGTATACCTCAATCGGTCAAGTTTTCAGTCAAGGATTGGGGGCAGCTTTGGGTTATATCTCAGATGGAAAACCATTTCATTTTATCAACTATAGGCAACATAAAGAGCAAAACTACAATGGGGAAACATGACTAAGCACACTGAAAACTATGAACATAACCACTCAGCTAGTCATAATAAATTAATTATCTTGCCATAGCTTGAGGTTAGGTCCAACACTTAGAAATCAAGATAGGAAAGGTCAGGCAATCCTTTCATGGGTAATCATTCATTCCTTGCGTTTGGACATGGGTTGCACCTAAACCCAACCAACCTTGTCTAAATCTAAAGCCTTAACTACATATGCCACTAAATGCAAAAATCCTCAACATCTTGATCTCAAGAAGAGACCAGGAAAAAAATATACATTGATTGCAAACTACTAACCAGTGATGAAGCTGTGCCAACTGCAAAAAGCTTTGTCCCGTTACGCTACATAAACAAAACCAGCAAATGTAAAACATGTGATTTCATTGTTAATGGAAGCCATTTGCTCACCACCACAGGCCCTAATCTTTGTAGAAATGAATATGAGGTTCCAGCAAGAGCAAGCTGTGGACAGATTTTGAGGACAATGTAAGCAAATGTGTATCTTCAATTCAAATAAGCTTAACGTGCAAATAGCTGCATTAGTCTATTGGGGGGGGGCGAGAGGGGGAAATAACCTGCAATGCATTATCAGGGCAGTTATGGAAGAACTTGGCAATTGTTCCAGCACTAGTTGCAAGTGGTGGTCGGAGAGAAACAGTAGGGGCAGGAGGAGAAACGAGCATGAAATCTGCAATTATTGCCATTACCCATGGAAGGTAATGACAGAAAGTAAAAATTCAAAATAAGACAAGGATTACTGCAAAATATAATCTGTAGGATGCAATATTCTTCAGCATAGTTTTTTTTTTTTTTTTTTATAAGAAATATTCCTCTGCAAAGTTATAAATAAGAAGCTTTCGATTACTTAGATGGTGCTCTAAAAATCATAGCAGTTATTCTTAATTAAACAGTTTAGATTTTATCACCTCAACATTTAGGACCTTGAGGTAGTAAAATCTGAACTATTCTTTTTTTTTTTTTTTAAAAAATCTTGCATAGTGTCATCCCAAAAATTTTAAAGAGATCCTCATCCATGCATCAAGGTCTAAAGGATGGGGGTTTGACCAAAAGAGCCCTCAATTCCCATGGCATGGATGATTTTACCAAAATATTCGTTTCAATTCACTCTTTGATAGTTTAGTTCTTGAATACGAAACAATCTGAAACAAATGAAACCACTCAACTAATCTAGGTTTTGAAAGGTCAAAAAATTTATGAGGAAGAAACCTTTATTAGAAAGCGTAAAAGGTGAACCCAAATACAAAAATACACAGGATGTGTACAAGAGAGAACTCCACTAGAAGGGATAAACAGATACAAGAAAACTATGGAGGTTAAGCCCATTAAAGTCTTTTGAAGCTGTCTAAAGGAGGAGAATACTGAAAAATAATGGTTTGAGCTCCTCTTCACAGTCTTCAAACATTCTATCATTCCTTTATTTGAAAATACATCATATGAGACAAATTGAAACCATTTTCCACACTGATGCAACTTGTGTACTGCCACTTAACCCTCTCAAGAATAAAAGAGCCTACAATTCTATGGATATGACTTGAGCCAAACCAACCTATCTAAAGAAGTCACTCCCCACAAGCAATCTCACAAAAGAGTAAAAGATGATCAATGGGCTCACCACTGCCCTTACACATGCAGCACCAATGTGGCGCCCCCGACTTCCATGTACGGACCAGCACGGAAATCGAGACACCCGGGATGATGACAACCGGTCACGCATCCCAACGACAAGTGTCAAGTGTGTGCAACAAATAAACAGTGCACAATTAAAAACACAGCGGAAGGTAATAAAGTCTACTAGTACCAGAATTTTAATTAATACAGAAATCCAAAATACAAATACCTTAAAAACAAAGCCAAAGTCCCAAAATAAATACAAGTCTGAAGAAAAGAATTACAACACGAGTGATCCCAGATCACTCCTCCGGCGGAGCCAGATCCTCAGGCTCGGCATCTGCATCATCAACAAAGTCTGCAGTACCATGAAATGGTACCGCAGGTAAGTTATAACCTAACCATGTCCAGAGATAAAACCATACTCTAACAATTAACCATGCATGCCCAATGATGCAATATGAAAAAAATGCAACACACGCCAAAAATCTCATTGGCTCAAAATCATTCCCAGTAAAATCCATTTCCACCATTTTTCCCAGAAAATGGTGCACAAAAATCAACTCACGCTATTTTCCCAGAAAACAGCTCTTTTCCATTTAATCCAATTAACCATATGCACCATGGTCTCCCCTATGGACCATCCGCACGTCCTGGCTACTTTACGAGAGATGCCCAGTTCCACACCCGGTGCGTTCGTGGCCAGGTCATCCTCTAGCCCCCGCCAGCAGAAGGGCCACGGAGTCGGCACGTCCAACGTCCGATCCCGTTGTCGCCCGGCGACAACCCAGGGGACGTCACTCAGTATATTCCGCTCCCGAGTGACCAGAGGAGCTCCACCGAGATAATACCCCATCTCGGCTTGGGGTCATGATACACACGCACCCACAAATCCAGTCAACACATGAAAACCCAGTTTTCATAAAAGTCACATGAACATGAATGCAATACACGAAAACCCAGTTTTCAATTTACAAACATGATCATGCGTGCATATGCCATGAACCAACAGTAACCTCAATATCACAATCAAACCAGATCAAAAACACAATTCCAACAATTAACCAGATCACAACCAGAACATCCAATAACCAACTCCAATTCACAACACAATCAAATCCAACAATAAATCCAATCTCCCAAAAATCACACAACAATATACTCCGATCAATCCAACCACCCCCGAACTCCTCGGACTCAGTCCGGAAACCAACCAGAATACAATATATAAATAAAAGCAGTTAATTGCATAAATATAATTAAATCTCAAAGAAATGTTTAGGAAATACTTACAGCGCTTTAAAACAATTTAACGAAGGTTCCGAGACACAGCGAAACACCAAGACAGCAAAAATGCACAGTGTAAAAACACTGGCCGAAATGCAGTGAAATGAGAATTTTTCACGGTTTCAAACGGAGACTTGAAATTGATAGGGTAGGGCCTTTGGAAGGTGGGGAATCTAATGGTGGTGGTGGTTTGCCGAGAATAGTGGCGGAAATGGGTGGTTTACGGCCAAGAATATCAAATCGGAAGTGGAGCTCGCACGGGCGGCTCCGGCGACGGATCGGGGCCGGGTTTGGGTGGAAAAGCTTGGTATTGGGCCGGTGAAGATGTGGTGAAGAAATGGTGGCCGGAGGTGGCCGGACGGCGGCGGAATGGAGGAAAAACCACCGAGGGTTCAAGCGGCTCGTGGCGGCTAACGGTGGCACAAGGTGGTCTGAGATTTTATGGGGGAGGTCGCCGGTGGCTGAGGGACCGAATGGTGCCGGCGGTGTCGACCACCGCCGGCCGGAGGCGGCGGAGCAACGGCAAGGCCGATTTACGTGAGAGAGAGAGGAGAGAGAGAAATGGTCGAGCCAGCGGGGGAAACCGGAGGAAAGAAAAGAAAAAGAAAGAAGAAAAAGGAAAGAAAAGAAAAAGAAGAGGGGAAAAAGGAAGATCCAGTCTTTCAAGATGGGTCCCGAAAAATTCAATGGAGATGAAATTAAAACCGAAAGCTAAATAAAATAAACCAAACGCAGTGAAATAATTTAAATGCAACAATAAAAATTTAAAACCCATAAATAAATCAATTTAAAATTAAAAATCATTTTAAATGCCAAAACAGTAAATAAAATCTAAAAGCACATAAAAATAATTTTCACAACATAAAATATTAAGAAATAATATTTAAAAACTCCTAAAATTTTAAAATAAGATAATTAATCACAAATTAAATTAAATAAATCCGTCATTAAAAATACACTAAATTCTGGGATGTTACAACCAATCAATTGAAACGATGGCAAAGCTCTTATAAGAGACAATCTAAGCAGATGAGGCATCTCAGTAGGGAATCGTATGTTTTACACCAAATGGTGCAACTATATATTAAACTAAACCAATTTTTTGGATCTAAGCACATTTATGATAAAAGATAGGAATCTGAACGAACGTATTGCATGAAGATAACTATAATTTCTTGTACACAAAGGAACATACACCAGGGCACCTCTGCTAGATCATTACCCAGTTGCATTTAATGATGTAAGGCCAAACCTATGGTGATATTAAATTACAAGAAGCCACTATGAGATTAATCATAAGTGTCAACAACATATGCAAAAGACTTAGCGTAAATAACAATTGGGGCAGATGCAAGTGAATGGAGCATATATTTGATGGAATGATCCATACCACATCTGCAAAAACAATTTCAAGCACATTGAAAAATTTCTCTAGACCTGTTTTCCAACAAAATAACATAACTAGGTGTCCAGCAAAAGAACACTTCCTGGCTTGCCATGATGATAAGATGAGATTATGGTTCACTCACGTTCCCCATTGATTCAACAGGCCAAGTTTTGCCTCAGTCCACCATATATTTTTTTTTTTTGAAAAGTCCACCATTTATATATATATATATATATATATATATATATATATATATATTTCAATGTTAATCATCAACCAACTTGATATTTCCAGAATACCTAAAAATTAAATTCTATGTCCGCACACTGTATTACATACTCTTTCAATGTAATAAAAACCACATGTAAATACTAAATCCTTCCTCATTTAGCTGAAATTTTGAATCAACTTCCGATGAATTAGAAAAAAGTTTGTTCATATATCACCCACCAAAAATAAAATAAAATTAATTACCTAAAACCCTTCCATCATTCTTTTTCCCAAATATCCATGGTTTCAATTTCAGAGCTTGATTCTCGTGGCTACATATACACCGGGCAAGCTGTGTTGAAATTAACAGAACAATTCCCTCAAGTCCCACCGGTTCCTCCAGACAAGTATTCGATAGTGCAGTAAAGGAATATTTTTCTGTTTTAAGAGTTGTTGCATTGAGCTGTAAATATATTTTCTTTATTCATTATTTTCATTCCATTATTTGTTGTCTACAAGAAACAGAGCATATTGTACATTTTCACACGGAATAGAATCTTCAAATTCCTCTCTGTCATTTTTCATTCTGTTATTAAATTCCTTCTTCTACCTCTGCATCACTTCCATTATGCTGGAGTTATTAAAGTCTGAAAAGGTATTTTGGTTGTCATAAAGGGGTGGAAACTTGTATAAATTGCTTGGAAGCACGGTTGTTGGTGCACAAATGGTGATAGAACGTGATGAATTTCCAGTGCGTTATAGCATAGAAGACATAGAAGATTGGGTCACATCAGTGACAAAGGTATGGAGATCTTGATGAAAAGGGAACTTATTCCCAAGATGTGCTTAGAGACGAGGGATTTTGTGAGTATTGTGTATATGGGAAGCATCATAAGCGAAGCTTCAAGGCCGGGAGTCACACTGGTAAAGGCATACTTGACTGCATTCACTCGGATTTATGGGGTTTGTCTCGCACTAAATCATGCGGAGGTGCATCATACTTTATATCTTTCATTGATGATTACTAAGGATCACCTACATTACACACGTAGGTACGAATTTCTCCTATCATGAAAAACATATATACAAGTGTTCGTAAAATGAATCATAGTTTATATACAAAAATCCGTACCATGGTGAACATTCCGACTCAGTACTCGATTCCGACCTTGGCGAGGAACGGGTCGTCGGCTAAAAGGCGCTCCTTGTAGCCGCCGAACTGCTTCAACCAGCTAAACAGCCCCGACTTCTCGAGCTCCAAGAACCTCTCGATCACCAATCCCGGGATCCTCCGGGCCTCGATCGCCGCCCTCAGATCCTTTGGCATGCTCTCCAAGAGTCACCCCGCCTCCGCCAGCACCACCATCGCCTCCTCCCTGTTTCCTCCGTTGTTCCCGTACTTGTTGTTGTTGCTATTTTCGTCGTCTCTATCGTTTCCGCCGGCCAAAAAAGGCGTCTTTTGGGACGTACAAGGGTGTGAGAAGGCTCCGGTGGTGGCGGAGGGCGGGAACGGGTATATTGAGGCGGATCTATAGAGGAAGGGAGACGGCGACAACGAGGAGGAAGCGAGTGGACGGTAGGGATCGAGTTTGGAGAGTGGAGAAAGAGAGAAGGAAGGGTTGAAGCAGAAGGCGATCGCCATTGCTATGCTCTGCTTCTTCGCGTTGCACTCTCGCTCTGTTATGAACCTGAGTGTAACGGTGTCGTATGGTTGGGATAGATGCGGTGTCGTTTGAATATGGAAGAATAAAACGATGTGTTTGGTTATTTTAGTTAAGTTGTGCGTTTCACCTTAAGTGATGCGTTCAAGTAATGCGTTTGTGTCTGTCATTTTAGAGCACTAACATTGGTTTGACCAAATGTATCTTTAAAGTTTAGCTAATATCACACTTTTTTATATTTATTTATTTTATTTAAATTCAATTCCACATTAGAGTAATCAATTACTCTCTATAAAATAATAAAATATTATTAAATTAATAATTTTTTATTTAATTTATTTATATCACATTTTATAATTTTACCAATTTAATATTAATTTAATTAGAATCTCATTATCAGATGGAATATCTTGATCAAATTGTTTGTCAATTTGAAAACGTAAAAATTCTTATTTTGAATCATTACTTTCAGATTTAAGATTATTGTTCTCAATTTTGAATTCAATAATTTCTTTTTTGATAAAATTAATTTCATATTGTAAATCATTAGTTGAGACAACTTTGGGTTTTTACTTTTGAAATCTCTTCAAAGTGTCTTGAAAACTAATCTTTTGCTTAGAAGGTCCTGGTTCTTTCCAAACCATGTTCTTCTTGAGCATGAGAATGTATTCTTTTTTTATCTCAGGATTAGTAACTTGAGAGATTAATGTTAATAAAAGATCTTCTTGTTCTTCATCTTTGAATATAATATTGATTGTTTTATTCAAAATTTTGCAACAAAAATCATTGCAATTGCAACCGAGTTTAATATTAGGAGAATCAAGAGATTTAACTTCTGAGTGATATTCTAAATCACTAGAACTGAACTCATGAATATCAGATGATGAAGCAGAATGTGTTTCTAGGAGTCAAAACAATTCTTCTTGATCATTGACATCAATATTCAACTGATTAAGCTTCTTTTCGAATTTATTGGGCTTTTGGGAGCATTTATTAGCAAAATGTCCAGATTTATCACAATTATAATAATTTCCTTTTTAAAAACATTTTTTCTTGGGAAAAGATTTGGATTTAGAAAAGGGTTTTCTCGTGGATTTTTTGTAAAATTCATCACGGGATTTTCTCTTTATTTCCCTGTGAGGTTTAGAAAACTTAGTAAAATGATTATGCTTTTGTCAAGATGGAGCAACAGGAGGAAAGCCATATTGTTGACAAAAATTTCTCATTTTATATTTGGCTTTCTTGCTGTTCTTTAACTGTTCACGAAGCATTCTTTGATCGTTACTCATACAGATACCAACTTTCTTAATTACACTGCAAATATCATCATAAGTGAAATTGTCGTAATTAAGAAATTTCGAGATATCTGTAAGTTCATCTTTGACTTTATGAGTAGATAAACGAGTCAAATTCCAGTGAAAAAGAAGATACGTACAACTTCTAATCACCAACTCTGTCTAATCCATCATCATATTCCTCCAAAATGATTTTCACGTGTTATTATTGTTGTTTCTCATGATTTTTCTTTTACTGTTGTTGCCATGATTGATTCTGGTTCTGATTTAGATTGCATTTAAGAAGGATTAATTCCTAGTAAATATTTTGAAAAATATACTGAAAAATTACATTCAGCAAATGGATCTAAGATGAAGATCAATTATGAGCTTAATAATGCTCATGTTTGCCAAAATAATGTTTGTTTTAAAATTTCCTCTGTTTTAGTCTGAAATATATCTGATAAAGTCATATTAGGAATTCTTTTTATTTCCTCTTTATACTCTTTCATAACCGAAAAGGATGGTATTACTACCAACATTCTTGGTCAGAAAGTTAAATTTGAATTTGCTTCTCATCTTGAAATTAATGCTGACAAAAGTTTGAAATCTTTGCTTTCTGCGAAAAACAAACAAATGTGTTTCCTACAACAGGAAATCAGATACAAAGAGATTTCTGATCAATTGTCTAACAACTTGCTTCAATAAAAAATCGACGATTTTAACAAAAAGTTGATTTTTGAAATTTGTTCTGATCTTCCCAATGCCTTTTGGCATAGGAAGAAACATGTTGTTTCTCTACCTTATATCAAAAATTTTAATGAAAAAGATATTCCAATTAAAGCTCGTCATATTCAAATGAATAGCGAGACTTTAGAATTTTGCAAAAAAGAAATTGAAGATCTCAAAAATAAAAAGATAATCAGAGATAGTAAGTCCCCCTGGTCTTGTACTGTTTTCTATGTTCAGAAAAATGCTAAGATTGAGCAAGGTACCCCCAGACTGGTTATCAATTACAAACTTTTGAACAAAATTTTAGAATGGATTAGGTACCCTATTCCTAACAAAAATGACTTGATTCATAGGCTTTATGATGCTGTTGTCTATTCCAAATTTGACCTTAAGTCCAAATTTTTGCAGATCCAGATTAGTGAGTTAGACAAATACAAAACTGTTTTTGCCACTTCATTTGATCATTTCGAATGGAATGTTATGCCCTTTGGTCTCAAAAATGCTCCAAGTGAATTTCAAAATATCATGAATGATATTTTCAATTTATTTACTCATTTATCTATTGTTTACATTGACGATATTCTCATATTTTTCAAATCTATTGATGAACATTAGAAACACCCGAATTCGTTTCTTGACATCATTAGATTAAATGGTCTTGTTGTTTCTGGTAGAAAAATAAAATTGTTCCAAATCAAGATTAGATTCCTTGGTTATGATATTTCTGAAGGCAAAATCAGACCCATCAATCGGGCTATTGAATTTGCTAATAAATTTTCTGATGCTATTACTGATAAAAAACAGTTACAGAGATTCTTTAGATCTCTTAACTATGTTGCTGAGTTCTACCAAGACATGAGGAAATAATTTCGTCCACTTTTTAAACGATTACAACAAAATCCTCCACCTTGGTCAGATATTCACACTGCTCTAGTCCAAAAAATAAGGCACATGTCAAAACTCTACCATGTCTTGGTATCCCTACTTCTGATTCATTTAAAATTGTTGAAACAGATGCCTCTGACATTGGTTATGGTGGCATTCTAAAACAAACTGTTTCACCAGGTTCTTCTGAACAAATAGTTCGCTTCCATTCGGGAACCTGGAACCCCACACAGAGTAATTATAGTACTATTAAAAAAGAAATTTTGTCTATAGTACTATGCATCTCTAAATTCCAAAGTGATCTACTTAATAAAAAATTCCTATTGAGGATTGATTGTAAAAGTGCTAAATATGTATTAGAAAAAGATGTTGAAAACATTGCATCCAAACATATTTTTGCACGATGGCAAGCGATTTTAAGTATTTTTTATTTTGATATTGAATATATTTCAAGATCTAAAAACTCCATTCTTGATTTTCTTACCCGTGAATTCTTGCAGACCCCCAACCATGGAGAGGAAAAAATGAAGAAATAAAAACTCTACCCTTATGTCCTCCTTGCCTGCTCTCCCCCCATTCCTGATAAGAAAATAATCAAGAATAAACCTGCTTCACCCCTTGATATTGCCAATAGGTTTACCCCTTTAGGCAAAATTGTTCAACCTGCATCCAATGCTTTAATATTATCCACTGACCATGATCCTTATGCTAAAACCGTTGCTTCATCACCTGCTCCAACCCCATATTTGTTCAAAAATCAAAATCCCCTTATATTGCCAAATGCTTTCCTAATAACTTGTTTGCAATTGAACCAAATAGGTCCAAACAAAATGATCCTTTTAAAATTGCTACATCCTATTTTCCCCTAGGTTTCCATTGGATTCCTGAGAATCCTTCCAAAAACCTCCAATTCTACACTACCATTTTGATCCAAACTAATTCCTTTTTCATAAAACTCATTTATGATAAGGCTGATCCAACCAAATTAACCTACCACAGTGCCTATATTCTCTCCCTCATTACAGAGGAACAATGGGGCACCAACCCATTTTCTTCCAAAAGATTAGGAGATTCTGATATTTTATTCAATTACCATGACTATATCAAAGCTTGGTTCCGATTTATGTTCCACCAAGTCTCAGATATGAGTCATTCTTGGTTCTTCAATTTTGATAAAAAATTCAATGGAATTTTTCCTCTCTGGTTCAACCAATGGTGGGACCATTTTGGATTAATCCCAGAAAATTTTCCTGATGATCTAATCACAACATTTAAATGCTTCACTAATGTTGTTACTACAAAGTTGGACAGACACCAACAAAAATTCCCTTATGACCTCCATTTTTGCCATCAGTATAAACTTCCATGGATAATGAGATGAAATTATGAAATGAATGGTGATATCTTAGTCCGACACTACTTCACCAAATGGTGGGATAAGTACCGCTTTTCCCAAAATATTGTTGATCATGTGATAAAGGATTTTCCCCAAACTGCTCCTGACCTACAAGACAAGGAGAAGTTTCCAGAAATTCCCTATGGATCACTTAATACACCTGGACATCCCTAGATCCAAGCTTCTGCTTCTTCATCTGCCTCGACCAAAGGAAAGGCAACTGCTTCCTCCACCAAATCAGATAAATCCTCCAAGACCAAGAAGAAAAATATTATTCCTGGACTTGATAACAATGATTTAATTAATCTACTCAAGAAGTCTTTTACACAAGAAAATTCTGATGATGACAAATCAGAAGCATCTTCTGAGGCTTCGGCTGATAATGATCCCTATTCAAACATTTTTGGACATGACAAAAAGTATGACACTCCAAGACTGTCCGATAATGAATAATTCTATGATCAATGCTGATTCAAGGTTCCCCACTGAATGGAATGATGATCAGCAACTATTTACCAACATGATGTCAGATTCCCCCACTGAATAGGATATGACATCATCAATAATTGTGCGCTGTAATGAAAAGTGAAAAGTACTGTTCACTTTTAATGTTCATGACCGGCTTTTTAATTTTACTATTCAATGTACTATTTTCATTTAACTATTGTTACAGTGCTCCCTTCGCCTATAAAAAGGAAGCCTAGCCTCAGTCTGAGGCATCACTTATTTTTCACTTCTCTCTCTCTCTCTCTCTCTCTCTCTCTCTCGGTATCCTCTCCTCACCTTCCTTCTCTTCTTCTTCCATCTCCTACCCCCACACCTGTGATCATAATATTGTAATCTTGTGATTCAACTTGTATTTTATTTATCTTAATTTGAATACAAGTTTATTTTCATATCTTATCTTATTTTTGCATCTGCATTATCATGCATTGGTCGGCTACACCGCCTTATATTTGTTCATACTCATGCATGCATAAGGCTGGCTCTGTCGCTTGTGCTTATTAACTGTGCACCCCATCTGCTTTGCTTTCTTCTTCTTCAACTTTTCATCTTCTTCATACTATCTTTTCCTTTACTTTCTTTGTTCTTCTGCTTCTTTTCTTATACTATCTTTGCTTCCGTATATTCTTTGGTAAAAAAATCATATTTTCAATTGTCATTTAATACTAATAACCAAAAATTGAGATTAAACTTATCTAAATTTCTATCTAAATTTCTTATTCACTAACCAAATATCTAATATTCTATCTAAATATTCACTAACCATATTTTCAATAGAGTGAGAAATTATTAATTTAACTTTTGGTGAATCAATTTGGTTCTTCAAATTTGGCCAATCACTATAGCAAAAATCCAAATTGTTTTAGAGATGCATAATCCAATGTGGGGTCTTTTTAGTACAACTTATCTAAATTTTGGCCAACCTTCAACTTTGCCCAAGCTAATGTTAGTACTCTTAGAGGGTATAAGTCAAAGAAGGAAAGAGATGGAGGGCATTTTGAAATCATCCGACAAATTCCTTGTAAGTTTCCTTTTGGAGGAAGGAGTGGCCTCGAACACACTCCTAGGTATGAGTATTTTCTACCCATTTTCTTATGCAGCCCCTTCCATCTTCATTACAACATAGCATTTGTACTTCATTACAAACAGGTTCATTACAAGTGGTATCAAAAACACTAGTTCTTTATGGACATAGTACAATTCAATAAACAACAATTGTTGTTGATGGAAAAGATTTTAGACAATTTGGAGCATCTGACAGAAAGACTCGACGAAATGCAACAAAATTGGAAGATGATGCAGGAATCTTGGGTGCAATGGCAAGACGAGGAGGACAAAGATAAGGCAATAGGGGTGGAAGAATTATAGAAATCGGTAATGCAAGAAGAAAATGAAGAGACAGTAGTGGTGCCCACAGAAAACTACTTGGTCTGAGAAGACCAAGCAGTGATGGAGGGAGTAGAAAAGGCAGCTACAAAATCTGTAGCGTTGCTCACAGAAGCTGTTCTCAAAGAAATCCCCAAGAAATCACCCCATATGTCCTTAGAAATTCAAACCCAGTGATTAAGGTCATTCTCTACAATTCGTGGCCTTCACCACAAAGAACCAGCCAACTTAGGTACTACAAAGATCCAGAAGACAGCTCGACCACAACTCAACTCTCTCGTTTTAGGGGACCCAAGATAGATCCAGGGAAGGGAACACAACTCGTATGGCATTCCCCCTTGGCCAAAATGCAACACTCAATCTCTATTTGTGTCTCGACTTGGGAGAAGTTGGGTCTGTTTAGCCATGGGTGAGCTCTTTCCAAATAAACCCTCGGCTAATTCATCATCATTTTCTCATGACCATCACCTACCCCTTCCATTTTCACTATTCTCTTCAACTCACTTCGTATTTTCTAGATGACCCCAAAAAATCCCAAACCCCAGCCGCAACGCAACAGTATGGGGTGGAGTCATTGGTGGTTGTACATCAGCAAACCCACAGAGAAACAACGTCGTTACATGAGGAATTTCCAGATTCCTCCGTTCTTGCTTTCAATTTCTACAAGGGTGAGAAACAGAGCCAATTTTTGGAAATTTTATGTGAGGATGATGTTACCATCATGGACTATCCACGACAGTATGAGGGCTATCATTTCCTTCCATTATCTTTGATCCAACACCTTCCTTGTGTTTGTGAGAGATGGCTTTCACTTGGAAATCAACAAAATATTATTGTTATCCATTGTGAGAGGGGGTTGGCCACATCGCATGAAGTCCGTCTCCATGGCGAAGTTTATTTCACTAGAAATTGAAGCACTTCAAAACGATGGTAACCAGCGTGCATGGGAGATGTTTGATGAAAACCCTGGAGAAACCCTTGCTGACGGGGACTCAATAAATTTTGAGTACTTGAAGTGGGGAAATGAAGCTGAATAGTTGGGCGGTACTCTCAGTGCCCTTCATTTTCCTTTTGTAACCCTTGGTGGAGGACAATGGAAAAATCCCATGTTTGAGCTTGCCCAGAAGCTACAGATGGATGGACTCTTTGTTATCGGTTGCTTATGGATAAATACAAGAAGATTAAGCTAAGGATTGTTGGGGGGGGGTCCCTTCAAGTCAGATGATGTGGAGGGGTCTTGCAATTATCCCATGGTTCTCGTTCAAATTCCAATGTGTAATGAGAGAGAGGTCTATGAGCAGTCTATCTCTACAATGTGCCAACTTGACTGGCCAAAAGATCAACTTGATGATTCTGATGATGAGACTATTCGATGGTCAATTGAACCAGAGGTGGCTAAATGGAGCCAAAGGGGCATCAACATAATCGATCGACATCGTTTGGTTAGATCTGGTTACAAAGCAGGGATTCTCAAGTCAGCGATGAGCTGTGGTTACGTTAAGAGATACGAGTTTGTGACGATTTTTTATGCAAATTTCAAACCTAATCCTGATTTTCTTAAGCTAATTGTGCCCCATTTCAAGGACAATCTTGAACTAGGTTTGGTTCAGGTTAGATGGGCTTTCGTGGACAACGATAAAAACTTGTTGACTCGTCTCCAAAACATTAATCTGTGTTTCCACTTTGAGGTGGAGTAGCAGGTCAATGGGGTATTCATTAGTTTCTTGGGTTTCAATGGACCTATTGGTGTTTGGAGAATTGAAGCCCTGGAGGAGTCGGGTGGCTATCTTGAAAGAACAACTGATGTTGTTGATGATGCTGGTGTAATCCTACCTACAATTAATCATTCACCTTGGGATGGTTTAACACTTACATATTTTGTCAAGCCATTTTTCCTCTTTATTGTTGGTATCTCACTTGCACTTACCTACAAGAATTTGTCATGCAGAGCTGTTGCAACTAGAAAAGCAAGGGATTTATTCAAGTTTGCCAAAGCTCAGGCCAAGAAACAGGCTTCCAATCTTAAACACCCATTGATTTGCATTGATGTTATTGAAGAAGGTATAGTTCGAGGTTCCCGAGCAGGACTATGGAAGGAAGCTGAAGCTTTTCAAGAACTTTTGTATTCTAACACTTCCAAGAGTTTGGTCCATATCTTCTTCCCTCAAAATGGAACATCAAAGGTACCTGGAGTTACTGATGTCGGTTTAGTTCCAAGACCAGTGAATAAGATTGCTATCGTTGGTGGAGGACTAATTAGCTCTGCAATAGCAATAGCATTAATTCTTAGTAATTATCTAGTCATCCTTAAAGAAGTAAATGAAAAGTTCTTGCAGCTTACGATTGGTAGAGTTAGAGCCGACCTGCAAAGCAGTTTGAAGAAAGGGAAGATGTCTCGTGAGACGTTTGAGAAAACCATCTCTCTTCTCAATGGTGTCCTTGACTATGAAAGCTTTGAAGATGTGGACATAGTGATTGAAGGTGTTACAGAGGATGTGTCTTTAAAGCAACAAATTTTTGTTCACCTTGAAAAGTATAGCCCACCACAATTGACTTGGACCTGATTGCAGATAGTACAAATTCAAAAGATCGTATTGTTGGATCTCATTTCTTCAGTCCGATTCATGCCATGCCAATTTTTGAAATTGCTCACACTAAGCAGACGTCTCCTCAAGTTGTATTAATACTCTAAACCTTGAGAACAAGGTTGTTTAAAGGAGGGGATTTGTTATGAACCTGAGTGTAATGGTGTCGTATGGTTGGGATAGATGCGGTGTCATTTGAATATGGAAGAATAAAACAATGTGTTTTGTTATTTTAGTTAAGCTATGCGTTTCACCTTAAGTGATATGTTTTGTGTCTGTCATTTTAGTCTTTACTATTTCAGTCATTTTAGTTAATTTGCCTTTATGCTAGAGGGTATAAGCCAGAGAAGGAACGAGATGGAGGGCATTCTAAAATCATCTGACAAATTTCCTGTAAGTTTCCTTTTGGAGGAAGGAGTGGCCTCGAACACACTCCTATGTATGAGTATTTTCTACCCATTTTCGTATGCAGTCCCTTCCATCTTCATTACAACATAGCATTTGTACTTCATTTCAAACAGGTTCATTACATGCTCTCTCTGTCTCTCTCTCTCATCTCTTGTGGGGGGGGGGGGAAGGGACGATTCCTATTATTTGGTTATATATATGAGATAAAGTAAAAATTTAAATAAAATATTATTAGAATGATGATAGGAGAACGATTAATATAAAAGGAAGCAAATTTTGGTATCGTTGAAATATGAAAAATTGTCCAAATTATGTTTTAAGTGTGGAAGAATTGTTCATAGAAGTCAGGGCTGTGCTATCACTGTGAAAAGGGAACCTTAAGCAACGGGAACAATGAGCAGTTTGGTGCATGGTTACGTGCTGACATAAGCAGTAGAAGAAGATGGGTAGATCGATCATTGATCCAGTCCCTCTGATCGACAAATGGGAGGTACCTCTGAGTAGAAAGAGATGACTGGCACGATGGTAAGGGGAGTATCTGAGGTGAGGAACATTCCAACGGGGAGAAAGGACACACAGTTAGTTTCAGAACAGAAGCAGATGGGAGGAGACATTCTCAGAAAGTCAGTTACAAAGGAAAACACAAGAGGGGTTGGAAAAGAGTTTTTGAATTTGGTAGAAGATATTTCTGTTGGATCACAAGAGAATATTCAGGAATAAGGAATCAGATATGACAACTTTTGAGCACGAAGGCGATGGTAGACTGCAGTGGTTCTAATCCAGGAAGACCAGTATTGTACAGTTATTGGATCAAGATCATGGGCTTAAGAACAATGAGCCCAAGATGGTGAGTTCAGAAATGAAAATAGAGAGGCACACCACAATGCACAAATTATATTGTAGCATTGGTGATCACACTAAAAACGACACTCTGACTGGGAGTGGCACCAAGAGGAAGAATCAGAAAAGCTGGAAAAGGCGAGCAAGAATTCAAGGTTCACAATCTGTATGTTTCAGTGTTGGGAAAAATGTAATCTAGATGAGGACAATGGTGACAGTGTAACAAGGAACTTTGAAAAAAGATAGAAAATATGAAGAAGCTAATGAGTCTAATTTGGATAAGTCAGTGGCCGAGGCTTACTAGTCAACTCTGCTAATTACCATGAAACACTTAAGTTGAAACTGTCGGGGGCTTGAGAACTCTCGGACAATTCATGATCTCTATCATTTAGTCAAAGAAAAGAAACTCAACTTAGTTTTTCTCTTGGAGACAAAACTAAGAAACACAAAATTTGAGCCTATTAAAAGAAGATTGGGATTTGACTCTTGTTTTGTAGTTGATTCTATGGGGAGAAAAAGGGGTTTGGCTATGCTATGAAATAATGACTTTGCTGTGGAGATTGTGAATTATTCCCAACATCATATTTATGCTCAAATTACTGATTAGGAAGATAGAGTCCAGTGGTTTCTCCTTGGTTTTTATGGGCATCTTGAAACAAGTATAAGAAGTGAAACACGGGCCTTGTTGTCCTTACTAAAACCTAGTTTTGATCAGGCTTGGTGTGTTATTGGAGATTTTAATGAGATATTATCTGAAATGGAAAAGCAAAGAGGAAGACAAAGGCCGCCTAACGAAAAACAAATGGAGGAGAATAGACAAGTGATGGAGTGTAATAACTTGTATGACTAAGGATGGAAAAGTGACAAATTCACTTGGAGTAATAAGCATGAAGACTCTATCTTTACCAAAGAGAGGTTAGATCGAACAGTGACCAATACTCAATGGAATAATCTGTTCTATGAGTAACAAGTGGAAATCTTGGCAGCAAGAAGATCATATCACATACCTATTCTACTAACTATGAATAGGAAGAATCTTCAACACAATAAAAGGAGGAGGATCTTCAGGTTTGAAGCCAAGTGGGTAAACATGAATGTTATTGAGTTTTCTTTCCCTCGATAATCTAAAATAATTGGACTTATGCGTTGGTTTATCTTCGAGCCTTTATTTCAGGAAGTTATATAATTTTCACTATATGAGTGAACTGAAGCGAAAAACATCACTTTAAGGATATGTTTGGGAAGTGAGATGAGAATTTTTAATTTTAGATGAAAGTTTAAAATATTATTTTTTAATATTATTATTGTTTTGAAATTTGAAAAAAATAAATTGAAATTTGAAAAAGTTGAATTGTTTATTATATATTGTATGGAAATTTGAAAAATGTGTAATGATGAGATGAGATGAGAATTTTGTGTTTTGTTTTGACATCCAAACCTATCCAAAACATGGAAATAGTATCGTCTTTTCTTCGATCTTTGATGATAGTTTCATCTATGGTTTCTCCGGTAAATTGAGTCATACTTTTCGAGAAGGCAATAGTTGTATTCTTCGTGGGCTTGTCAATCTTGATGCCTTAGGTTTTGATGGCCTGTTCTATTTAATTTTTCAATTTTCAACACATCTCTATGGTTTTTTTTTTTTTTTTTATCATCAAACTAAGGTTTATATGTTTTGAATAACATTGGCTTACCTCAATTCAGATCTCATGCAGCTACTACAGTTTGTTAATACTTTTATAATTAGTTCATAGGGTTTATATGTCCTTTTTAGAAAAAAATTTATTTGACCTATTTTTTTTTTAAAGAAATTGCAGCCTTATTTATTCGAGTTCAAACATTTTTTTTATGGACAATTCTAGGATGCCTACCAAATGTGTCCACTAAATGTGCACTCTAGTACAAATGAGTTTTTTTATTTTTCTTTAAATATTTTTTAAACATCCTTAACTATTAAGAAGAAATAAAAATAAATAAAAAAAATATGAGTGGGCATATTTGGTGAGCATATTTGGCAGACATACTATCATTTTCCTTTTTGGATATTCCATGATCATGTTTTAAAGATTTTAGTCGACAGCTATATATAAGTCTCAACCGGAGGATAAGTTGGATACCCTCTAACCCCTTACTGATCCTTTGTTAGTGAAAAGTAATTATCAATATCAACATATTCACATAACATTGAGTTTCCCTCTCGTGTTTTCATAATCAAGAAGTGCTATATATATTAATGAAGAAATCTTATAAAAATAAGTTTACAAAATGATGTATTTTGATATGATATTTTGGATGTATTTAAAACAAAAAATATTTTATAATCTAACATTCCATATCATGCAATATCATAAGTTCATAAGCTTTTTTTTTTTTTTTTTTTTTTGTAAAATTCACAAATTAGTTTTCTTCACAACCAACTCACAACCCTCAACCCTTTTGTTATGAGTTAGGAATAACTACGTACCCACCAAGCCGACAAAGAGAAACTTAACAATAAGAATACGTACGTTTTGTGGAGGGCCTATGTTGGTAAAGAACCCATTCTAAATAAAAAAGCCCAAAAATGAAGGGAGCCCAACATAAAAGGCTCTTAATTGAATAAAAGATGTTAGAATGTCTAGAGCCCAACAAAGTCATACGCCTGTGTACCACCTCTCACAGGAAGGTAGGGATCTCATGCAGATACATGATCAGTGCAGTTATGAGATGCACCAAAAAGCTCGGCATCACGCACCAAAAAACTCTGTATCAGATAAACATCACGTCGGAGCCTATATATACCAGGTAACCCTCAATAACAGGAGGATCTTTTACATGATTTCTTTGATTACTAAATCATCTGGAGACTCTTACTGACTGAAGCATCGGAGTTTTCCCAAGCAGACCACGCCGACCACATTTTAATCCTTGTGTAGGTTAACGGTCATAGATTGGAAGTGAGACACGTCCTTTACATTGGCGCCATCTGTGGGATCTGTTCTCTCTTTACATGGTTCTCACATGCCAACTGTAACCCGTTTTGTAGCAAGCCGAGCGATGGATCCATCTGTGGAAGCACGACTAGCAGCAGTCGAGGAAAAGTTGAAACAGGCACTAGAAACAATGGAGGTCCTGAAGAAGGAAAATGATTACCTACGGCGGAGGAAAGTCGAATATAGCAATACCACCGTACCCGCCCACAACGAGCAGGGTGAAGGGGAAGAACCATCTAATATGGAGTCGAATCTGGAAAGAATAGAGAAAGAAAAGATGCATGACGAATTAAAAGAGTTGGCAGAGAAATATGAAGAAATGGCGAAGAAGATAGGAGGATCTTCTTTGGTGGAATGTTTGCTCACCCTACTAACAGTTAAACAAGGAGAAGATGAAGACCTGAAGACCTACCTTACCCGTTTCAACAAAGAACGTTTAACAACGGACGACCAATATGAGAAAATCACCATTGCCGCCCTCCTAATCGAAATATGGCTCCAGAGTCCCTTTATGGCAGAACTAGCCAGGAAGATCCCATCCACTCTCAGGGATTTCATGGACAAAGCAGATGATTTTGTCAATACTGAAGATACACTACAAGCCTTGGTGAAACACTGGAAGGCAAGTGGCAAGCCAGAGCGAAGAAGCTGGCAGATTGATAGAAAGGTCGGTACAAGTTGGCAAGAGAAAAGACGAGAGAAGAGGCTAGATTACAAACCTAGGCTTATGCATAATAATTTGAACATACAATAAGACGAGAAGGAAAGAGAGGAGTAGCGTCAGCTCAAAATAGGTGGCCGCTATTGCAAATACCACCAAACTGGGTCCCACTGGACTGAGGGCTGCATAACCATGAAGAAGAGAGTGGCAAAACTGGCAGGAACGAGCGAGTTAGAATGAATGATAACAGAACGTTCAAAGCCAAGAAGGTGCCAGGAAACTAGGCAGGAAACCAGACGAAGTAGAAGTCCTGAGCAAAGGCGCCAAATGCGTAACTGCCAGAATAATGGCAACAGGGCGCTCACAAGAGACAAGAGGGACAGGCCGCCCATAGGAGAAATTCGGACCATAGCAGGATGGTTTGCAGGAGGCGGTGTGTCCATATCCAGCCGGAAGGCGTATGCGCAGAAGGCTAGATACAAAGAGGTTTATATGGCGGACAAAGCTCCCAAGCAACAAAAACTGGGCATTGACAGAATGGCAATCTCTTTCGGAAAGGCGGACTATGAAGGGGTATTATACCCACATGATGATGCCTTGGTAATCACTCTTGTAATAGCCAACTACACAACCAGGTGGGTGCTGATAACAACAGAAGCTCAGTAGATATACTATTCTGGGAGGCGTTTGTAAAAATAGGTATCAATGCCAGCAGACTGAGGGCTTCCCCAATGCCATTGAAAGGTTTCTCTGGAGACACCATCATGCCCATAGGAGCTATCACCCTCCCGGTGACTGCCGGATCAGAGGCACGAACGGCAACTACCATGACCAATTTCTTGGTGGTAAAAGCTCCCTTTGCTTATAACACCATACTAGGGAGACCAACACTTAACCATCTTAGGGCGGTAACTTCCACGTACCACCTCAAGACGAAGTTCCCAATCGACAACAAGGTATGGGAGTCCCAAGGCAAGCAGGCTTTAGCACGAGAGTGTTATGTACAAGAACTTAGAAAAGGTCGTGGCAAGGTTTGTGTAGTAACGGAGCAGGATGGGGCACTGGCACCCCCTTTTCCTCCCTCACTAGCTGTAACCCTACAGGAAGATGTGGAAGTTAGGGATGAGTGGGACCAGCAGCATGCCGAAGTCAATGAGCCATTAGAGCTCATAACATTACACCCCAATCGCCCTGGGTCAACCGCACGCATTAGGACCCATGTGCCACTGGCGACAGAGAAGCATTGAAGCAATTATTGATCGAATATAGGGATGTTTTCTCATGGAGTCACGGGGAAATACCGGGCATAGATAACAATGTCATTGAACACCGCTTGGGGGTGGACCCCACGCATAAAGCCATACTCTAGAAAAGAAGGTTGTTCAGCGTAGAAAAGTATGCTGCTATTAAAGAAGAGGTAGAGAATTTGCTCACCGCCGGATTTATCAAGGAAGCTCACTATCTAGAATGGTTGTCCAACGTGGTCATGGTAAAGAAGACGAATGGAAAATGGAGAATGTGTGTAGACTTCACTAATCTGAATAAAGCTTGCCCAAAAGACAGTTTCCCCTTACCACGTATCGATGTAATTGTAGATGCAACAGTAGGACACCGTATGTTGAGTTTCATGGATGCTTACTTAGGATACAACCAAATATGAATGCACCCGGCAGACGAGGAGAAAACTTCATTCATAACAGACCAGGGGCTGTATTGCTACCAGGTCATGCCATTTGGGTTGAAGAATGCAGGAGCAACATATCAAAAGTTAGTCAATCGGATGTTTAAAGAACAGATTGGAAAATCCATGAAGGTTTATATGGATGTCCTATTGATAAAAAGCAAGGAGCCCACCCAACACTTGGACGACCTGAGGGTGGCATTTGGAATTTTACGCCATTACAAGATGAGGTTGAACCCTGCAAAGTGCGCTTTTGGAGTAGAGTCGGGAAGATTCTTGGGTTACATTGTATCTGAAAGAGGAATTGAGGTCTCTCTAGAAAAAATAGTTGTCATACTCAACACGAAACCACCAAAGAACCTGAGCGAAACCCAGCGGTTGGTGGGCAGGGTAACCGCCCTAGGAAGATTCATAGCCCGGTCAACAAACAAGTATCTCCCCTTTCTCCAGGTATTGCGCAAGGTGCACCCCTAGAATGAAGAATGCGATGAGGCGTTTGAAAAATTGAAACAACACTTGGCCCGTCCGCCACTCCTCAAGCAACCACAGAAAGGCGATGTGCTTCATGTTTACCTAGCAGCCTCCCCGAACGCTGTGTCCGCCGTCCTAGTGAAAGAGGAAGGGACAACTCAGCATCCCGTATGCTACACAAGCCGGGCTCTCAGGGGAGCTGAGGTAAGATACCCGAGGATTGAAATGCTAGCTTTTGCCTTGATAACGGCGGCCAAAAAGCTCCGCCCATACTTCTAGACCCACACAATAAAAGTACTTACTGAAGCACCTTTAGCAAAAACCTTGAAGACGCCGGTTAGCACAAGAAGGTTGATTGGATGGTCAATAGAACTGAGCGAATTTGACTTAGAATACAAGCCAAGGAGAGCGGTTAAAGAACAAGTTCTGGCAAATTTTATAGCAGAATTCTCAGGTTTCCTTCAGGAAGACATGGTAGTCCCAGTGGAAAAAATATGGGTACTTTTCATTGATGGCTCATCCTGCAAGGCGGGCAGAAGCCTGGGGATTCATTTGGTAGATCCCGATGGCCAAAAACAGTAGAATATGAAGCACTCGTGGCAGAGTTTTCCATAGCTGCCAAGATAGGGGCAACTGAGTTAGAGGTCAAATCCGATTCACAAATAGTAGCAAATCAAGTTTTGGGCCTATACGCAACAAAATGGGGAAAATTGAAGAAGTATCTAGAGCGTGTCTGGGAAGCACGTGACCTCCTCTCATATTTCAATATAACGTAGACCCCAAGGGCGGACAATGAGGTGGTGGACAGGTTAGCATGGACGACATCGAGCATGGAACAAGCACCCCTCCCATGGCAAGTTGAACAAAGAGTCGTCAAAGTCCCGGCCATTAGGGTGGAAGTAGGCACTATGGGTACCAGCATCCCTGAGTGGGCAAGCGAAGTGGTTAAGTACCTGGATGAAGGAAAGCTACTAGAAACAAAGGAGGAGGCAAGAAAAGTAAGCAGGAAGGCGGCAAGATTCCTACTTATCGATGGAGTCCTTTATAAAAGGGGATTTTCCATCCCATTACTACGATGTATTTCCTCGCAAGAAGTTCAATATGTTTTGGCAGAAATACATAAAGGAATATGTGGAAACCATTCAGGTGGCAAAATTTTGGTGAGGAAAGCAGTAAGAGCAGGATATTACCGGCCCAATGCATTAGGGGACGCCCAAGAATACAGTAAGAAGTGCGCTGAGTGTCAGGCGTATGCACCCGTACAGCACGCCCCTCGTGAAGGGCTGACATCGATGACCGTGCCCTAGCCTTTTGCCCAATGGGGCGTAGACCTTGTTGGACCTTTCCTGCCAGGAAAAGGCAGGGTAAGATTCATAATCGTAGCTGTGGATTATTTTACAAAATGGGCAGAGGTAGAACCACTGGCGTCTATAATAAGCAAGACTTTGACGAAGTTCCTATGGAAAAATGTTGTTTGCAGGTTTGAGATCCCTCAAAACATAGTAGAAGATAACGGGTGCCAGTTTGACTCCGACCATTTCAGGGAATGGTGTACGGAGTTGAAGATCAAAGTAAAGTACTCATCGCCAAGTCACCCTCAGGCAAACAGTCAAGCGGAAGCTATAAACAAAGCATTATCTCAATCCTAAAGAAAAAAGTCACAGAGAAAAGGGTTGACTGGGCAGAGGAGCTGCCCGAAGTACTATGGGCGTATAGAACATTGGTAAAAACTCCAACAGGGGAATCCTCATTCACATTGGAGTATGGTTGCGAGGCGGTAGCTCCAGTCAAGGTAGGGCTCCAGACCTACAGAACAAGTTATTTCTCGGCCGCCCAAAACAATAGGAAGATAGAAGAGTACCTCGACTTGATTGAGGAAGAAAGGGAGATGGCGGAAGCAAGGGTATTGCAAGAAAATGCCAAAACTAAACAATATTTCAACAAAAGAGTAAGGCCCAAGACTTTCAAAATAGGAGACCTGGTCTTAAAGAGAAGCGGGGTGACCACCCAGGGCGAAGGAAAAGTGGGGCCCTGATGGAAAGGACCATACCTGGTAATAGCCAACAACAGGCCCAGTTCATACCGACTGAAGGACTGCCAGGGCAAGGAATTACCCCATCCATGGAATGCAGAGCACCTGAAGAAATTTTATCAATAGATTTTATAGTATTTTTACTCCTATTAAATTTTATTTTATCCATGGTCGAGTTATTACGTTTATGCTCATGAATGTGGGAATATTTGAACTACCCTATCGTTGCTCATAACTTGTTGCATTTCCTCTTGATAGTAGATCCTCAGCAAAAGGGAAGCACTAGACCAAGTAAAAAAAGGGCACGGAGGTCCTCAGACCACGCCATCCCTTAAACACCAAAAACAAGTATTAAGCATCTTGTGGTGCCAAGTAAAAAGGGCGCGGAGGTTCTCAGACCACGCCATCCCTTAAACACAAAAAGCAAGCCTTAAGCAGCTTGTGTTGCCAAGTAAAAAGGGCGCGGAGGTCCTCAAGCCATGCCATCCCTTAAACGCCAAAAATAAGTCTTAGCAGCTTGTGGTGCCAAGTAAAAAAAGGGCGCGGAGGTCCTCAGACCACGCCATCCCTTAAACACAAAAAACAAGTCTTAGCAGCTTGTGGTGCCAAGTAAAAAAGGTGCGAAGGTTCTCAGACCACGTCATCCCTTAAACACTAAAAATAAGCCTTAGCAACCTGTGGTGCCAAGTAAAAAAGGGCGCAGAGGTCCATCCCTTAAATACCAAAAACAAGCCTTAAGCAGCTTGTGGTGCAAAGTAAAAAGGGCGCAGAGGTCCTCAGACCACGCCATCCCTTAAATACCTAAAACAAGCCTTAACAACTTGTGGTGCCAAGTAAAAAAGGGTGTTGAGGTCCTCAGACCACGTCATCCCTTAAACACAAAAAACAAGCTTAGCAGCTTGTGGTGTCAAGTAAAAAAAGGCGTAGAGGTCCTCAGACCACACCATCCCTTAAACACAAAAAACAAGCTTTAACAGCTTGTGGTGCCAAGCAAAAAAGGGCATGGAGATCCTCAAATCACGCCATCCCTTAAACACCAAAAACAAGCCTTAAATAGCTTGTGGTGCCAAGTAAAAAGGGCACGGAGGTTCTCAGACCACGCCATCCCTTAAACACGTAAAACAAGCCTTAGAAGCTTGTAGTGCCAAGTAAAAAAGGGTGTAGAGGTTCTCAGACCACGCCATCCCTTAAACACAAAAAATAAGCCTTAACAGCTTGTGGTGCCAAGTAAAAAAAGGCGTAGAGGTCCTCAGACCACGACATCCCTTAAACACAAAAAATAAGCCTTAGCAGCTTGTGGTGCCAAGTAAAAAAGGGAGCGAAGGTTCTCAGACCACGTCATCCCTTAAACACTAAAAGCAAGCCTTAGTAGCTTGTGGTGCCAAGTAAAAAAGGGTGCGGAGGTCCTTAGACCACGCCATCCCTTAAACACCAAAAACAAGCCTTAAGCAGCTTGTGGTGTCAAGTAAAAAAAGGCGCAGAGGTCCTCAGACCACACCATCCCTTAAATATAAAAAATAAGCCTTAACAGCTTGTGATGCCAAGTAAAAAAGGGTGCAGAGGTCCTCAGACCAAGCCACCCACTAAACACCAAAGACAAGCCTTATCAGCTTATAACATCAAGAAAAAGACATATAAAACTCCAACAGCCAAAAGCTAAAAGGTAAATAATCCTAATGAGTTGGAAAGTTCAAGGCGCATGGCAAGGCACTTAGCAAACGCACATCATTACAAAGCTTTAGGGCAAGCAAAAAATTTGTTATCAAAAGGAAAAAGTACATCAAAGCAAAAAAAAATGTATACAAAAAAGACCAAAAAGGCCAGAAGACTACGAAGCATCATCAGGCGACAGCAGTGGGGGAACTCCTACAAAGGCATCAGGCATCTCTTTCCGCCCAAATGTATCAGCCTGACGTAGGTTATTTTCCTCAGGAAGAAATAGCTCTCGGTCCAAATTCATAAGATCCGTGGCAGGATTAATCAAAAGGCGGGACCTGAGCCTGAGGATGCAAGCGCCATAACCGTAGCCAAAGGCACGGTTCCTAGTGTCAGGAACTCAAGCCAATTGACCACACAGGCAGTCAATTTCAGCCTGGGCGGTAACAAGCTCGCTTCTTTTCTTGACCAAATGCTCCTCATTGGCCACCACAAGTAGCATCGCCTTCCAAAGGTCCTCGTTTAGATCTTTGCGATATTCCTTATATTTATGATGACGTTCTTCAAGCTCTTGCCAATCCCCCCCGCCTCTGAAAGATCGAGAAACGGTAAGGCTAATTTTCTCTGTGGCAGCTGCCAACTCATGGGTTAGCTCCTGAACTCGCTCCTGCGAGCAAGCCAACTCCTGGCGAGCTGAGTCTCGATCTTGATTGCAGGCGAGAAGCTCAGACTTGAGAGAGGACACCTCACCTTCAAAACTTTGCCGAGCTTCAAAAAGTTGGGACCTCGCCAAATCTCTCTCAGATTGAAGAAGCTGCAAAGCGTGAGTATCTTTGTCCTTCGCCACTCGTGCAAGGTGAGCAGATTCGCGAAGTCGATGAATTTCTTCCTCACGAATCTCCAAGTCTCCTTGGAGAGAATGAAAGTAACATTCCGACTGCTCCAGCAATTCTTCAAGCTCCTTCGTCCTCTCTGACAGGGCATCTAGCTCAGCCTTGTCTGCCTGCCATCTCTCAGAGGAACACTCTGCAGTTTCACACATCTTCCACCGCTCGAGGACTTCTTCTTCTAGGTGAGCACGATCTGCCATGATCCATGCCGCCAAGTCATGGATACCCTATAAAAGAAAATAAGACAACCCGAGTAAAAACTACTTGATAGCATAGTAAAAAAAAGGGAGAAAAAGAGAAGAGAAACACGCTAGGTGATACTTTGGAAAACCAGTCTTTCAAGTGATTGGCCATCTGAACGACAGCTTCT
The DNA here is from genome assembly GCA_029856935.1 of Cyclocarya paliurus. Classification (NCBI taxonomy): domain Eukaryota; kingdom Viridiplantae; phylum Streptophyta; class Magnoliopsida; order Fagales; family Juglandaceae; genus Cyclocarya; species Cyclocarya paliurus. The sequence goes on from CM056956.1 coordinate 3,767,487, forward strand.
GTTTGGGCATTAGCAGAAAAGGAGGAGGCGTCGCCACTAGCATCGCCACCAGGCCCAGGCAAGGGGACTAAAGCAAGCCTTAAGTTTGAGTCTGCCCCCCTCTCTGGCTGACTCTCAAGGCAAGTAAAGGGGAGCGGGGACTCGGTATGAGTTGGAACGTCCTCGATTGGGTGGACCTCTACTTGTGAAAGATTGCCCACTTCCCCTTCATGAAAAGAGTCTATCCCTTCCCCAAGAGAAGGAGAACAATGGGAAGGGATAGAAGGACTCTTGCCGCTCCCAACTGGCGCAGGTGTACTTCCCCCAGAGATAGTGGCAGGCGGAGTCTCTGGGGGAACCTGTGCTACTTCCATCTTAGCACAGGCGACTTCATGGCGGGAAGGCGTATGCTCAACGGCACCAACCCGCTCCGCCTCACGAGCACCCAAGTCTTCACGAGCCCTTAGGCCCGTAATGCCATCCAGATCCAAGGCGACTGCTACTTTGGCATCCAACTCACCCCCCTCACCCGACCTTCCATAATAGGAAACTCAGAAATATGGGCGGTTGACAGTAGATGCCGACAAGGGGGGATCGACCTGAAAGGTGGCAGCTAGATCAAAAAGGGCCATACTAGCCAAGCTCTCAGCGTCTAACATACTAAAAGATTGTAGCTTCACAGAAGAGTCGCGGGGTGATGGGAGGGCAACAGTAACTGGCGGGGTAGGCCGTTGAACCTGATCGCCCCCAAAGGGACAATAGTTTCCTCCTCCCGTTGAATAGGCGTACGCGTCTTGGCACCCTCCAATAGCACCATAGTCTCTGAGAGTGTAGGCGTCTGGGCCCTGGCACCCCCTTAAGCAGCCACAGTTTTCTTTCGTAGAGCCGATGAGTGAGGGGAGCCTTCAGTACAAGCGTTTTTCCTTTGGCTCGCATCACCGTTCCCCCTTCTCTCCTCGCCTCCCTTCTTTTCAAATTTCTTCTTTGTCTTTTCGACCTTTTCCTGCTCAGGGCAGCTGTCCTTCTTATTTCCTTTGGAAGATTTAGTCGTCTCAGAAGGTTTCTGTATGGGAGCAGGAATCAATGCCGAAACCATAAACTGACGTCCCTGAGCATGGGAGAGACTGGGGGACATAAAAAAATGGTCTACATTGTTAGGCATCAACAAAAGGTCGGTCCACAATTCATCATAATGGGCCTTAGCCCAGGAACTGACGATCTCAAGTCGAGACAGTTCCCAACGCGATAAAGGCGGCATAGTTGACCACACCGTTTTCTCATCAGGAACAGGGCGCCAAACCGCCCTGACAGGAAAATCTCGAATGAGGGCCTCATCGGCGGGAAAGTCCCAACCCGAACAGGAAATGAAGAAAAATTTAGTATTCCAAGTCTTAGCATTGGAATGGCGATTCTCAAAATGAGCCAAAGTTGGTCCCCTATCCTTCTTATGGAAGCTAGCAATATTACCTTTGGTAGACCACAAATAATAAAAAGCCAGAAACTCCCCAGCAGTCAAATCGGGGTAAACATCCCCAAGAGGTTCTAAGACCAAACAAAAGACAATGTAGGCACAAAGATAAGTCCTCAAAGAGTGAGGATGGAGCTGGGAGGGAGCTCACTCAAGAAAATCCAAGATATCGCGAAGAGGACGGCAGAAGGGAAGCCTCAATTCGTGGAAAAACAGGGATGTGGACAAAGTAGTCTTGCTTGTGAAGCCCTCGTCATCACAACACCCTGACGGGGGAACCTCTATCACTGTATCCACAAGGATGCCAAGCTCTTCCCGAATCTCGGAAAGGTTTCTCTCCCGAAGAACAGAATGCCACCTATATCTTTCAAAAACCGTACCCGTCGAAACAAAGAAAGGCAAGGTAGAGGTATTACCTTGGTTAGCCATTAAGACTAGAGGGAAGAAAATGCACGAAAGTGGAGAAAACGGAATGGGCAAATGACAAGAACAAGAAAAGGAATGCAAGCACAAAGAGAAGGACAAGCAAAGAGAAGAGTAGAGAAAGAAAAGAATAGGTATTTAAAAGAAAAAGGGGAAGCGAAACGACACAAGAGGAAGAATGTGAAAGGTCGGTGGGAGTCTAGCGGTACATAAATAGGTTGGGCCTATCCCAACAGCCAGTAGCTGTCCAACGCACCAAGCGCACCACATAAGCCCATAATTGAGCGCCCATAGTGAGGTTCACGAATACTTATAAAGACACAAGATTGATAGACATTTAATTCCCTACGCCATGAGACGAAGAGAATTAGCGGGGTAGCTGGAGGGCCTATATTGGTAAAGAGCCCATTCTAAATAAGAAAGTCCAAAAATGAAGGGAGCCCAATATAAAAGGCTCTTAATTGAATAAAAGATGCTAGAATGTCCAGAGCCCAACAAAGTCATACGCCCGCGTACCACCTCTCACGGGAAGGTAGGGATCTCATGCAGATACGTGATTAGTGCAATTATGAGACACACCAAAAAGCTCGGCATCACGCACCGAAAAACTCTGCATCATATAAACATCACGTCGGAGCCTGTATATACCAGGTAACCCTCAATAACAGGGGGAGCTTTTACATGATTTCTTTGATTACTAAATCATCTAGAGACTCTTACTAACTTAGGCATCAGAGTTTTTCCAAGCAAACCACACCGACCATATTTTGATCCTTGTGCAGGTTAACGGTCATAGATTGGAAGTGAGACACGTCATTTACATTGGTTTGCTTGTTCTTAGTAATTCAATTTTCTAACATTCTTTAGGTATAAAATCCGTCTAAATTTGTAGGAATAAATCCACATATATGGTAAGAGACCTATATATGATTTACTTTAGTGCACATGGAGTGGTGCAAGGCCTGCATTAGGATAGGCCTTACAAACACTACGATAACTATTATATGAACGTAAGCTCCAATTGGAAATGGAATATATGGGAGATTGCTTACATGCTTGGATTTAGAGACACTTCTTTCTTGAATAGCAAGTTCAATCAAATCTAATATTGGTTTCTAATTAGGCTGAACTAGACTTTATAATAATTCAAATAAACTCCACTTACAACCTTGACTAGTCTTTTATATTAAAAGTTTAGATGTAACTTAGGTTTTCCTTAAATCATTATAAATCGTATCTGTACAAACTTTGTAACGCCCTAATTAAAAAATTAGTTTTTATAATCATTTTAATAATAACTAGTTTTAACATTGTCCTTTCCTTATAGAATATATAAGTGCATTATCTAATTTCGATGTCTTTGAATCATATCAATTTCATATGATCTTCTAATGATATATTTTTGTTGAACAGTATAGATCACTTAATTTTTTCCTCTCTATTTTCTATTCAGGTTTCTTAATTTGGTGTCGCAGGCATTCAAGTGATCTATTAAGTAATTTCTTTTCCATAACAATATGCAAGTATTCATTACTCAAGGACAATACAGTAGACAATTTCTAAAGAGCTCCAAATCTAGGAGTACGTTTGGGTATTAAGGTTATCTAAGATGATCTGTGAATGATAATGAAAAAGTACTAATGATAAAATATTGAATAATAGTGAAAAGTAATAATAAAATATAGAACTGTTCATCCAGGTTCCGACCCGGGAACCCGGGTATACCAGGATCGGGTTAGCCCAGGCCAGACCCAGTCCTGACCCGGATGAATATGGGTTTTCTAAAATCCCGATTTCCGGTTCAGGGTTGAACCCGGGCTCCAATGGTGGTGGCACTCGAACACGATGAGCTACATATTCTGGCACTTTTGCCTTTATAGAGACATATATAATCTCATTCTGCTCCCCATGGGCCATTACTATCTCTCAATCTATGACTCAAAAAATGCAGATAACTCTGTGAGTGCCACCGGACTGAGACCTTTCCTATAGTAGACCATCGTCGAGTGTTGTGTCCGATCATTCTAGGCCATTGAAGGTGAAGATAACTCTGTGAGTGCTAGCCAGCGAATGCCTACATGCGTTTTGTGATTTATTGGGTTTTTGAATTCCAAATGTTTGGGAGTAATATCAATATTGAGAAGGGAGATTTTTTTTTTTTTTTTTGTTGAATGCCAATTAACCCCTTTTTCCCATAAAGCTCTTAGACGGAATTTCAAACAATACAGACAGATAGCCATGTCCTCAAGTCTTTAAAATCCCATTACAGAAGAAGAGAGATCCACGAGATCTCCATCAGTATATTACAATCATATCTGACATTCACATCCATAGCTAAAAGAAACAACTTCATCTTCAACATCTGGAGAACGTCGTGAAAGATTACTTTAAAAACCTTGTGAAACAAACCCAATTCCAAATAAGAAAAAAAGAATGAATGAGTTGTAAATCCATAGCTTTGGCTCGTACCGTTCCGGTTCATGTTGCTTTATTTCCTTCATTCTCGGCTTTGCTTCTCGCAGTTTAGCATATGCACGGTATTTAGGGCCTCTCTCCATGATAAAGCTCTCCAAAATGAGTCTGAAAGGAATGGGTTGATTGGAGTTTGAATTCTGAGAGTGGATGATTAGAGATATGGGGTTGAGGGCGTGGAAGAGAGATTGAAGCACGAGATTCGGTTGATGGGTTTGCAGCAAGGAAAAAATACCCAGGTACTGAGTTTAAAACCCGGGTTCCAGGTGTATCCGGGTATTGTTATGCGGGAATCAGCCCGGGTTTATTCCAGGCTAGAACCCATAACCGGAATCCCATTATTCGAGTTTCGGACTGGGCCAGAAAAAACTTGGCCCGGATGAACAGTCTTATCTTTCATCATGGCAACAACAACCTCTTTTGCATCCCCTTTAAACATGACATCATGAAAGCCTAAATTAGTGCACATTTATGAGCCTTACATTCTGCCCCAAAAGGGCATTCAACACACTTTATAACAGCACACATCAAAGCCACAATATCACATTATTGTCCCTGATGACAACTCCCACCCCCATTTTTTGCTGTTTTTTATTCAGGTTAGCATCAAAGTTTGCCTTATATATGCCATTTGCATGTTTCTTCCACCTCACACAACTTCTACCATCACCTCCTTGGCTCTATGTTCCACCTTTTCCCCTTAGTGCTTGTTGGAAATCCCACAGCCCTACAAGAGCTAACTCTACAACCTTACCTTGACAAATAATGTGTTTTCAAAAATGCATTTGTTTGTTCTAAACCATATATTCTTCATTATAACCACCATTCTCTATATTTTCTTTTGTTAGCTTTATGTACATCTCTAACCACAACTATAAAAAATCCATTACTGTAGTTTATCCATTTATTTGTTGGACTATCATTTTCTGCCTACACATCAGAAGCAGCAAGGCAGATCCATATTGCATGGATTATAGTTTCATCCTCCCTTTGACAGATTGGGCATTTGGGATCCTTTACAATTTTCTTCTTCCACAAGTTTTGTCTGGTAAGTAGAATGTTATTTGTTGTTTTCCATAAAAAATGATTAATAGCACCAGGCACTTCAAGACCCCATATCTTCTTCCATAAGTATTTCCATCGGACAAGGGACGATCCATATCACCATCTCTAATGCCACTTGTGGCCCCGGACATGGCCTAAGGTATGATACATATGGATATGTATATATATCTATGATGCATTCGGAGAAACATTTAGTTCAAAAAGAGATTTCCATAAAAGTAACATATACAAACTGATATGATTTGTTGTAATATATTAGATTGTAAAACTCTTTTTACTAAAAGAAGATCTAACGTATCACATCTAAGCACACCAATTTATAATTTTTACTTTTGTGAAATCTTTTTATGAATCAGCACTTCTTATAATTTGGATAATATGTCATATTTTTCTTTTTGCCTATTCCATTCAAAAGAGATTCCCACATTAGATTATCTATTTATTAGTCAAAATAATAAAAAAATATTATTAATTTTATCATAGTATTTTGTTTTTAATTATTTTTTTTCATGTATTGAAATTCTATCAATCATATGTTAATTAATAATAAAATTAGAATTAACTTATGATTGGTAGAGACAAACTATTGCTTTGGCCTTTGTAGTTATGATTGGTAGAGATAAATATGTTGAAATTGATCATCGCCCCCAAAATCTTGTGTTCAATTACATACTGCTTAATTTGATTATTTTGACCATTGTGTGTGATTGCATTATTTTTTATTTAGGTTTTGCTTTTGCATAGTTATGATATTATCACCTAGCCCATTCCATGTGTTATTTTTGAGATGCAATGTAGTTTTCTCATATCGATTTGGACGAGTCATCTTTTCTAATGGCAGAAATCTTTTGCGGCCTACTAATCAAGTGGATAGATAGTCACAAATTTTGAATTGGTAGGAGATGTATTTATATTACTATAAAATTCACAATTGAAGTAGTTACTAGTGTGATTATCATTATTCTTCTTATATAGTGATAAATCTTATGTGATCCTATAAGAAAGAAAATGACCCTTTTTTTTTTTTAATTTTTCAACGACACACATAAGATCTCTTGAATGGAAATTGAAAAGGGATGTAACATTATTTTTGTTTTAACATTATAATTTTTTAACATTATTTTTGTTTTGAGATTTGAAAAAGTTGAATTATTTTTTAAATTTTGTTTGCAAGTTTGAATAAGTTGTAATGATTAAATATGATTAGATAAAAAAAATTTTAAATTTAAAAATGAAAAGTGTTTGTATTTGTAGTATTTGGATATGAGATGAGATGGAAATAGAAAAGATCTCATTTCATCTTATCTCATCTCAAAACTTCTCATAATTTACTTTTCATGCACCACTCAAGCATCAAATTTTCAACTTTTTCATCTAACCATTATAATTTTTCTAAACTTTTAAACAAAACACAAAAAATAATACAATTTTTCAACTCTCAAAATGAAAATTATATTAAAACAATTTTTTGACTTACAATATTTTTTTTCAATATTTTTTCTCTCATTTTCCAAAATCCCATAAAATATCTTAACTCAAACTATTTTACTACAGTTTACAAACTATTTCAGTACTATTCACCGGCCACTAATATGTCATCTCATTACTCATGCATGCCCTTAAATTCTTACACCAACGATATATCAAGAATTTAATGGTAAGACAAGCTTGAAAATTTGATTTTTTTTAATCTATCTGCAATGTAAATTAATACTAATCTCAACACTGGCTTACAAATATGATATTCTAATAAGAATATAAGAATATAACATATATATATATATATATGTATTATATATATAAATATAATACTTTAACAAGAAAACCAAAAATATTATATACACGAATAAGATAGATCACTAGTACCCAGTATTAGTTGTGTTAAGGCATGGTGAATTATAGATTTAATTGCTCGTGCTTGTATTTTGCACATTTAATTTATTAGTCAAGTAAAACAGGTTAGTGGGTGGGCGTTAAGTTTGCTATCTAGATCAGTGAGATCTTCGAGCATTTGACACTTTTCAAGTTTTATGAATAAATCATATTTTCACAAGAATTTTCTATCTGTGTTGCATTTTCTATCGAGTAAGGTCATATTTAAACAACTTTATAAAATCAAATTAAAAAATAGAAAACTTAACAATTTTCTGCACATCACGCGACTGTGCTGCTAGTTTTTCTTTTTTCTTGTTCATACATCAGTTAGTTTGTGTTCGTTCGACATGACTTCTTGGTATGCACTTCTTCAACATCCTCAAGAAATGGCAGATGGTGTTCTCTTCAACATTGCTGAAGGAACGAACCATTGGCAAATTTAGCTCCCTGGCTAAAGAGATCAAACTGTTCTGGGGCGTCAAAGATATTGGGCTTGACAAGCTTTAGAAAACTGTTATGATAATCAAAGCCGCGCAAGATTATGGGGATCAGAGAGAAGTTAGGTGCCATTGCAAATGAGAGGAAACTCCAATTGGAGGAACACCATGTAGAGATAGGAGTCAGAGAGATGATTCTCCTTTTTTTTTTTTTGTACCTGAGGCAGAAGTTATTAGTAGAGAGGATGACAAGAAGAAGATCGATCATAGATAGACTTCTTTCTGATTCCAAAATTAAAGAGAATGCCGAAATCTTTCGGATTACTGGCATCGGAGGATTAGGAAAGCGAAGTTTTTTATTTATTTTTAATTCTTTTACCATTTTATTATTTTAATTTATTTACCCATCTTCAATATCAAGAGATCACTAATTGCCAAAATATGCACAAAACTAAATAGAACATAAGGTCATTTTCTTAGGCTACACTCAAGTTCTATGCAAAATCCACAATAGTTTCGGAAGAGGAAGTCAAGATAGATGAAATGTTCAGAGGTTTTGGAGCCCCTATAACAAGTGGCAATTAGCATGTTGATTGTCTTATATAGAAGAGAGTTCTTTATAGGAGGTGAAGGAGTTCTTTATAGGAGGTGAAGACGCTTCTTTATAGGAGGTTGGAAGTGGAATTTATATAACTGAATTCTTCTAATGGATTGAGTCTCTTTTTTTTTTTTTTTTAATTTGAAGGAGAGTGGACCTTCCATCTTATTGAAAAAACCTCACATATGGAGGAGGAAAACCGTGGTTACAAGACTTTTCATAGAAATATAGAAGAAGCATTGAAATACCAGCAACAGTGAAAACTAGAATAACAAGACTTTGCCGAAACCAAATATAGATTAGGAATACCGGAAGTGAGGAAAACCAAGCTTATCTGTTTTTATAAGACCCCGTAAGTTCCAAGGCAACTCTACAAATGAAGTCCACTTTGAATTACAACCCTCTGAAGCCATTCTTGCCAACATGTCTGCTGGGCCATTTCCTTCTCGATACACATGTTAAATGTTTAAAATCATTCCATTCATCAACTGTTGCAGCTCCTCCCAATAATCTTCAACATACCAGAGTCCACATACTGATTTATGCAGCCAGTTCACAATAGTAAGGGAATCAAGCTCCACATCTAAATTATTAAACCCCAATTCTTTTGCTATTTTGAGGCCATGAAAAACACCCATAAATTCTGCAAAGGAACTAGAGCCTTGTCCTATAGAGATCGCAAAAGCTATTACCATCTTCCCATTAGAATCCTGAATGAGACCCCCTGCCCCTGCTGCACCCAGGTTTCCTTTGCTACTGCCATCTGAGTTTAGTTTATACCGTCATACACTTGGTCGACACCATCGAACTAACTTCATAGTTTTCTATTTTCCAGGCGTAGAAAGAATATTCCACCCCTTTAGAATTAACTCATCTCGTCCCGAAAATACCTTCCCTGTCTTGAATTTTTCTCCAATCTTTGTCACCCAAAATTTTATACTCCTCCACACCTGTTCAACAGATTCTTCAATCCCTTCCATCCGAGCTTTACATCTCCTAATCCACAACCTCCAAGTGATGATGGAAGGTAATAAGCCCAACAAATTCCCCATAGTGGTCGACTTTTTTGCTCTATTATACCAATTAGCAACAACTTCTCGCCAAGTCCAACCATCCCTCACTGTCATGCCAACCTGATGTGCGCACCTATTCCAGATATTCCTTGCAAACTCACCTTCGGCTAGCACATGACTCTGATTCTCATAATCTCCATTTTTACAACAATTGCATTTAGAGACAACTATACCCACCTTTCTGATCCTATCATCCACACTCAAAGCATTATTTAGTCCCTTCCACATAATTACCACCATAAATTTAGGGAGATTCGATTGCCACACCCAATCAGCCCACAATATTCTAGGCATTTTTATTTGAATCACCTCCCATGCACTCTTAGTGCTAAACTTGCCATCAGAATTAGGCAACCAAATAAGAGTATCAGCACCAGATCCCTTCCCCTTCAGCATTTTCATTATCTCCTCCATCATTTCAGGTCCAACCAGTCTACTAATCGATTCATAGTCCCATCTATCCTCCACCACTAATTCCTTTAATCTCAGGTTTGAATTAGTAATTGTATCGTATTGTTCGTTCAACGCACCATTCTCCAGCCATTTATCTTGCCAAAAAAACGCATCACCAGATTTTATTTTCCATCTAGCTTGTTTAATGACATCCGGAATACAGCCAATAACCAATTTCCAAAAACTCGATCCCAATAAAGGATTAACCAGAGAAATCAGAGAGTTTTTAACATACCTTGCTTTGAAGTAGCGAGTCCATAAAGAGTCTTCTGTGAGCATTTTCCAGGCAAACTTCATATGCATAGATTTTTTGGTCTCCTCCAGATTTCGCATCCCTATACCACCTTCATTTTCTGGTTTACAAACTGCCTCCCATGACCTCCAATGTTTCTTTGGTTTACCTTCATGAAGACCCCAAAAGAAATTACTAAAAAGCTTGTTCATCTTGCTCAGAATAGATTTTGGGACCTGCAAGATAGAGAAAAGATGAATAGACATGCTACAAAGAACATGCTTTAGTAAGAGGACCCGTGTGCCACTTGATAAGAGATTGGCCTTCCAACCACCAATTCTATCTCTAATTTTTTATAACATCTCATCAAAATGAATAGCTTTAAGCCTTCTTGAAAAAATGGGAGCACCCAAGTACTTAAAAGGCAAAAAACCTTTAGAAAACCCCGTAATTTGCAAACTGTCTCGTCATCTAGCAGCTGAGAATTGCTTTGAGAACATTATGGGGGATTTTTCTTTACTAACAGATTGACCTGACCATTTTTCATATGTCTCTAAAGTTGCCGAGATATTCCTTAAGAATGACTTTCTTCCATTGGCAAAAATGACAATGTCATCCGCAAATAAGAGATGGGAAATAATTGGAGTACCCCGAGGGTGATAAAAACCTCCAATGTTTCCTTGATCAAATTTTTTCTTCAGCAACCTAGACAAAATTTCTTCCACCACAATGAATAGGTGAGGCGAGATTGGGTCTCCCTGCCTCAAACCCCACCCAGCCTTAAAGAAACCCTTAGAAACACCGTGCATAACAACTGAGAACCAAGGAGAAGAAATACAATTTTTAATCAACACACATACTCTATTTGAAAACCCAAAAGCCTTCAAAACATGGATTAAGAAATCTCATTCAATACTATCATAAGCCTTAGCCATATCGATTTTGATAATAACATTACCTCCCTGGGTTGGCTTATGTAAATTGTGAGTTAACTCTTGTGTCAAACTAATATTGTCAAAAATGCTCCTTCCAGAAATGAAAGCTCCTTGTTCCTCAGAAATAAATCGTGGCAGCAAAGGGGTCATTCGTCGAACCAAAATTTTACTACAGATTTTATAGAACACAGAACACAGGCTTATAGGACGGAAATTTTCAAACTTCTTGGGATTTTTGACTTTCAGAATAAGAACTAACGAAGTTTCCATGAAAGCTCTTGGAAAAGGAGAACCTTGGAAAAAATCATGAACCGCCTCCACTACATCCAAAGAAATAATGTCCCAACAGTATTTATAAAAACTGGCTCCAAAACCATCCGGTCACGGACTACTATCCGATGGGATAGACACAATCGCCTCTGTAATATCTAGGGTCGAGGGGAGCTCGGTGATCTCCTAATTTTCACTATCTGTAACGACCTGCATAGCCAAGCTAGATAGATCTGATAAAGGATTGGAGTTCTTCGACAACAAGAACTCTGAAAAATATTCCACTGCACCATTATGGACCTCCTCTGGACTATTTAAGCTTCGCCCATCAATTAAATTCATTTCCCACACTACTTTAAACTGCTTGGATATATGAGCTTTGAAAAATGAAGCATTTGCCTCTCCTGAAGCAAGCCAATGTTGCTTAGCTTGTTGAGCTAGACGAAGCTCCTCCCTTTGTCTCCAAGTATCTAACTCCAAGTTAGTAGTTAGAAGGTCAAGTTCAGAATCCTCATTGTAACCACCTTGCAGGTGTTCTTCTAAACTCATCACCCATTCCTCAAGTCTTTTAATATGTTCGGTAGTAAAACTAAATACATTCTTGTTCCATACCTTCAGACATTGTTTCAATTCTTTTAACTTCCCAGCTAATCAAACCATACCCTGACCTTCCCTTGGCTTTTCCCAAGCTAGCCGAACACAATTACGAAATTCCGAGTGAGTCTCCCACATTCTTTGGTACGTGGCAAAGGATTATTTTGCTCTGCTAGGTTTGTGGAGTGTTTTGAGCTATGGCCGCCGCCGAGCCCCCTTTGGGCTTGTCAGCACTAGGAAAGTGTCGATCCTTCACGGAGATGGTCTCTAACTGCCTGAAGTGGATGTGCCGATCCGGGTGCCCAAGATCATAGATGGTATACCTTGTGTTATCTTCACGAGAGAAGAGGTAGAAAAATCTGCCCAATGTTTTCGATTTTTGTTGGTGATAAAGTTCCTCCGTCAACGCCCTTCACTGGATGAGATTCATGCGTTTATCAAGATTCGGTGGGGATTAGAGAAGCAACCGGTTGTATCTAGTATGCGACGACCTCGGAATGTCTTTCTTCAATTTTCAATGGAAGCAGATTTTGTCAAATCCTTTTCCAGAGAGGCTTGTGAAGTAGAAGGGAAACCATATAGAATCTTTATGTGGAACACAGAATTTTCAAAGGAACATGAACCGTCCATGGTTCCAGTGTGGTTGGTCCTCCCTGGGCTACCCCCGAATTTTTATCATGAGGCATTTTTGCGAAGTCTAGTGCTTCCGATTGGCAAATTTATAAGGAGGGATAATAGTACGTATTGTGCTACGCGAACAGATGGAGCAAGGGCCTGTGTGGAGATGGATGCGGCTATTGATCCAATTTCGGGATTTTGGATTGGTGACCCAAGGAAAACTGCCTGTAGGTATCAGGAAATAGTTTATGAAACCTTGCCAGCTTATTGCTCCCAATGCCATATGCAGGGCCATAACTCCAAAACTTGTAAACGGGAGGGAGATGCAAGGATTCGGTGGATCAAAAAAAAATGGATGGAGGCAAGGTGCTGAAAAAATGGGTCCCCAAAGTCATTGGAAAAAATCTTGGGGACAATATTATTGTGGAGAACAGAGATCCCATTGTTGAAAATGATGATAATAGAGATGCCAACGCTGATATGGAAGATTTAGAAGGGCGTTTGAATTTGGGGGTCATAGAGGTTCCAATAACTTTGGATGCGGAGAACAGAGAGGCCAGTTTGAATGGGGAAGAAATGGGGAGACCTTTGGTGCTGGAAATGTCTGAAATGCAGGAAAGAATGGTGATTTATAGTGCAGGAAACGCAGGAAATAAGGATGGACATCCCGTGCAAGATGAACAACCTTGGCAGGAGGGAGATGTGAGACCTGACTATCGTTTTGATCAACTGGTAGCAGACCTGAGGAAGGTGGATGGTGGAGAAGGGTCTGGAAGTCAGGTTGGACAGCAAATAAGACTGGGGTATTCTGTATCAGAGGGTGAAGAGGAGGAATCTGATAATGACCATTTACAAAAGGAGAAAGATTCTCTCTCAGACACAGGAATCCAGGTATGTCAATTAGTACATGTAGAGGAGTTGAAGCTAAGAAACTACAAAAGGGCTAAAAGCAAGCCCGCACGTTTAAATCTATGATTAAACCAATATTATTTTGGAACCTTAAGGACCTTGGGACCTCTAAAAGGAGACTATATAAGTTAGTGCGCATGTATAGGCCAATGATTATTGCATTAGCAGAGCCTTTTTTGAATGACAGTCATTTGAATCGATTAAAGGATAAATTCTATATGGAGGGTAGTGTTTCGAATGGGGAATCTGGTGGTAAGATTTGGCTATTATGGGCTGCTGGTATCAAAGTGACAATGATGAATTCTTGTTCCCAATCATTATCGATTAGATTAGGGGAGGATAATTATATTATCTCCTTTGTCTATGCTAAATGTCAGCAGATGGAAAGAAGAAGTCTATGGGAGAATTTGCGTAGTATTAACCCAGGTAATGAACCGTGGATGGTTCTTGGGGATTTTAATATAATTCAAAAAAATGAGGAACGTACGGGTGGAAAACCAAGAGCTGCAATGGCTATGGGTGAGTTTAATTCATTTATTGATGATTCGGGATTGTTGGAGATGAATCATGAAGGCAATATGTACTCATGGTGGAATGGGCAGCAAGGTCTTTCAAGAAGTTGGGTTCGGTTGGATAAGGTGATTGGCTAAAGACGGATGGTTTTACGTAGTTCCATTGATAAGTTCTTTAGAGGGTTTTCACCTTGTCACCAAAATTTTGTGTTCCTACTTTGATTACAATTTTGGTCATTGTGTGTGGTTGCATTATTTTTTTATTTAGGTCTTGTTTCCGCATAATTCTGATATTATCACCTACCGTGCACGTTCTACTAGTTATTTTTCAGATACAATGTAGTTTTCTCATATCCATTCAAATGAATAATCTCTCCTAATGACAGTCAAGGCTAGTTTGGGTTGTAGAGTATTCTACTCCACTATTATTCATTATTTTATAATTATTTTTCACATACTATTTACTAATATTCAATATTCTATCATTACTTTTTCACAGAATATCTGAGATCACCTCACTATCCAAACGCAACTTAAATCTAGTGGCGGACCCACATTGGACTTGAGTGGGGCCAAAACTTTTTGAAAACACAATATACCCCCTAGATTTTATACATAATTCTATAAATATAGAAAATGACCCTCTAAAAAAAATTATAATCTCCACATACTCTCTAGAATTTTCTAAAATTTTAATATACCTAAAAATGCCTCTCTATAGTTTTTTTTTCTTATAGTCTCAAAATTCTGTTTAATTTCTATATATTATTTATTTTTAAGGATGTAGCCTCTTCAAAATTAGACTTAAAACTAAGTTTAGGAGAAATAATAAGCTTATTAATATGGATCCAAAAATTTTTTGTTATACAATATTGGGCTTCTTAATATGAAATCCAAAATAAAAATACAAGAAAAATTATTTAAGGTCGATGATCTATATGAAAAATAGCTGCGAGATTTTATCCTCTAGACTTCATTAAGTAAGAAAGAACTTATTTAAACTTTCAATTATAACATTATATGTTTAATGTGATACAAAAATATCTAGATTTTAAGTGAAATCTAAAAAAGTAGCTTACATACTAGAATAAAAGATGACATCCTAAAAGATCTCTTGATAGTTTATATGAAGAAAATAAATTATAAATATTTCATTACAAAAATAACAATAGATGAATATTATTCCATAAAACATTATCGTCAGAATCTGAAACATATATTAAGTTGTGTTTTCTAATTTTATTTCTACATGTACATAGCAAATTACCAAGATATAATTTTATATGTAGTTATATTTTTATGATTTTTTAATCTCTTTTTAATTTACCTAAGAGAAATGATGTTAGCGGTCCTAGGATGTGCAAGTCCCGCCCACTTCCTTTAAAAAAGGTAGGTAATTCTATAACTCACATAAAAAATTATTTTTTAATAGTAGACCTCACTCATTTTTCAAAAGGAGTGCGTAGTGCTTTCACATCCTATAATTGTATCTATTATTACTCTTTACACAAATGTGTCACACAGTAGAATAGTTGGCCCCCCCCTTAACACAATTGCTGGTTCGGCCATTGCCTAAACTTTTGCGGCCTCCTAATCAAAAGGATAGACAGTTATAAATTTTGAATTGGTAGGCCAACATGTATTTCTATTACTATAAAATTTAGAAATGAAGTAGTTACTAGTGTGATTATGATTATTCTCTTATATATATAGTGATAAATCTTGTATTTGTGTTCCTATAAAAAAGAAAAATGATTTTTTTTCAACGTCTCAAGGGGTGTGAACTAAATAAGATCTCTTGAATGGAAATTGAAAAGGGATGTATATAACTCCAATTCCTTAAAAAATGGTAACATATTTGGCTAAAGAAGAACGAAACATGCAATAAAGTGAGCTTAAATTACTTAATGATTTACCAATGGCTATTTATTCATGATTGTGCATGTGAATTAGTTTGAATATTGAGGTTCATGAATGACAAGCAACGTAGGTGAAATACAAATTAGGAGGGATTTGGGAAGAGGAAACGTCACATCAAAACTATGTCTATTATATTTTCATATATATTATGACGAGATGATCTTTCTTATTTGCTTTCTACCAAAAGTTAAGTTAAAGCTATTATTCATAAAATTAGGAAACTATCATCTTTGAAAAAAGGTATGCATATTTGCGTGTCCGACTTTGGAAATCATGCTGATTCTCACATTAAGGATAGGTTTGGATCTTTTGTCTTATACAAAATTTTCATCTTATCTCATCTCATCATTACATCCTTTTCAAATTCATATACAAAATATAATAAACAATTCAACTTTTTCAAATCCCAATACAACTTTTTCAAATCTCAATTTAACTTTTTCAAATCTCAAAATTAAAAAATAATATTTTAAACTTTAAAACAAAACACAAAATTCTCATCTCACCTCCCAAACATATCCTAATTCTTTCCCCAATTAAGAGGGTGACAAGAGCCACGGCCTCCACCAAATTTCTCATTGCTATAGTTGGCATAATTGTTTTATGCAATTATTTTCAATTTCTATAGGTTAAAGAATAAAGCATAAGCAATCCAAGAAAATCACAAAGGCATTCATGATTTTTCTATAGTTGGCATTGATGCAGGCAGGGGACATGTGATGAGCAGAGTAATTAGGGGAGAGAGAGGCTTACAGCAAGGAGTTCCAATAAGCAGAGTACTTGCTTCATGCAGTTGAATGGAGAAGCTCCAGTTTTTGGTGTGGCTGTGGTGATGAATGACATTTAAGTATTTTGTTGGGATTGATGCAGAGGACACGTGAGTAGAGTAATCAGAAGAGAGGGGCCTGTGTTTTGTTGGCATTGATGCAGAGACATGTGAGCAGAGTAAGGAAAGAGGGTTCCAAGCTGTGGAGTATAAACAGCAAACTGTTTAATAAAAACTTATAATAATTAACACCGACGAAATATCTCTGACGAATTAATACTTAAATGATAAATAGGATGAATTTTGGGGAGTTAGTGAGATACTTGAGGAAAAAACAACACTCAATTACAAGTTTGGATAAAAAACGACATCGGTTAATGCTTTTTTTACCTATCTCATGCAACCACAAAAAACCCAACATCTTGGCCTGTTTTGTGTGAAGTAAAAAGCATAAATCATGTGACATTTGCAGGTTTTTTGAAACTGGCTCAACTAATTTTGTCCTATTTTTATATCAGAAAATAACCAATAATTCCTTCAAATAATGTGATAAAATCTCATTCCAACTCATTTCATCTCATCTAATCATTACAATTTTTTAAAATTTTCATACAAAATACGATAAATAATTCAATTTTTTCAAATTCTAAAACAAAGATAATATTCTAACAATATTTTATTCAACTTTCAAATTTTATCTCATCTCAACTTAGCAGTCGAACACAAGTGAACCTTTTATTTTGTATTTCTCCAATTGAAATAAACTTTCCCAAGCAGGTTTTGGATCATGTGTGATTTTTTATGCTAGCTCCACAAATATTTGGTGTCAATGTAACTGCTGGACAAGCTAGCTAACATGTATCATGTATGAAGTTCTCCGAGATGGGAAAACTGATTTTGATTCCAAGATGGTTAGAAAGGTAGTTTCTCGGTACTCCCACAGCTAATGAGTCCTAATATACCGTTTGTTTTGGAATGCATAATTTTATTCTGATATCTGTTAGTCCAATTATTATTTAGGAAAAAGCCAGTATGCCGTCTGAGTTTGCCCCCTCACTTTTCTCAAGGACATAACTGAAGAAATGTGTGAATTATGCACATATTTGGCTGAAACAAAATCTGACCATAGCGAACCTCTCATAATTAATTTCCAGGTGAACTTCATAAGCAAAGAATTTTGAAACTCCACAAGATCCCTTATTCCAAGTCCACCTTCCTCCACCGGTAAATAAATATTCCTCCAAGAAATCTACTTCCTCTTTTTATTTTCCATAACAGAACCCCATAAAAAAATTGGAGAAGTTATTTTTAATCTCTAACATAATCCCTTTTGGCAAATTTAACACTGAAAGCATATGGATGGGCATATTGTTTAGAACATGTTTGATCAGAATAATTTTACCTCCAAAAGAAAGCAATTTACTTTTCCAACTTGCTATTTTTTTTTTTTTTTACTTTTTTTCAGTAATGGATCAAACATCCGTACTCTCATTCACCCCACATGCAAAGGATTCCCCAAATATGTACACGGCCAAACACCTTCCTCAAAGCCAAACAAATGTTTTAAAACCTATTTTCTATCCACCAATACATGTTTAGAGAAAAACAAGGAAGATTTTTTAGGACTCACCAATTGACCAAACATATGTTCATATTTATGCAGCACTTCCATCAACTTCCAAAAGATGCCTTGCCATCATTACAAAAATCAAGAGATCATCCGCATACAATAAGTGACTAATCATGATTCCTCCATTGAGATTAAATGGCTTGATCCTTCCCAACTGAAACTCCTTATGCAGCATTCGCGACGACACTTACTCTTATAAACAAATAAGGTGATAGAGGGTCACCTTGCCGAAGTCCCCGAGAAGACTTAAAAACTCCCTTGGTACAACCATTCAACATCACCGAATAAAATGGAGAAGAAATACAATTAAAAATCAGATTCCTCCATTTTTTTTCGAAAAACCCAATCTTTTCAACACCTCTATTAAAAATTGCCAATTTACTCGATCCTAAGCCTTGACCATATCGATTTTCAGCATAACATTTCCTCCCCGTACCTTTCGATTAATACCCTGAACTAGCTCACGTGCAAGAGCCATATTATCAAAAATACCTCTACCCCAAATGAATGCGGATTGTTCGGGAGAAATAAACCAATGAAGAAGAGGAGCCAATTGAAATACCATAACCTTTGCTATGATTTTATAGACTACCGAACACAAACTAATCGGCCAAAATTGTAATATTATAGATGATTACTGCAACTTGTGTAGCTTTGTTTTACGTATACCTGCTGATGAACAATACTATTTGCATAACATTCACATAGAAAATATTTTTGTTTTCCTCTGTAAGAAAGGGGCACCCATAGTGGGCACCCCTTGGCCTTCTCTTGAAGGTTATGAAGTGGTTTAAGAACCACTTCATGAGACTTGATGGCTGGCCATTAAGGGCCACCTGGGGGTTACAATTAGAAGGGCTATTTACATAGCTCCTCCCCTCTTAGAATCAAGTAACACACCAAGAACGATCTCTCTCTCAAATGGTTCTCTCTAGTCACTGCATCTAGGCTGTGGATCGTGTAAGTGTTGCTCTGGTATTACCACGTAGCACACTCCACCATCGATGTGAAGATCATGGACGAATTAATGACGCTGGAGAATCCGTGGAACAACCGCACTAGATCCGAGATATTTCCAACGAGGTAATATCGCTTCCGCTGTGTACTTTGATCTAGTATTTCTAACATTGGTATCAGAGCCCACTGAGTTGTTCCCGATTTATTTTCTGACGTGCATGTTGTATTTCATTTACGAAAAAAAATTTTCATGCACGATGTTATGTAACATGGCTGTCGAGGTTGGCCGTAACAGTGGTAGCGCCGCTGTGAAATGGCTGCAACCACCCACTCGAATCAGCAAGGACCCGTCCACATGTCGGCCCAGATCTTGACGTACTTGTGCTGTAAGAGGCAGCAGCGCGCACCGCTTGGGTGCTGCTGCACGGTTGCCGTGCGTGTTTACCATCTCGGTGCTGTGACCACCACAGGTACTGACGAGTGCAGTGCATTGCACACCCAAAGTGATTGCTTTGAATCACTGAAGAGAGGGTTGCGCTGCCCAGGGTGCTGCGACAACCACTGTCGCGCACCAGGCTAAGCGGCAGTTTCTGCCATGATGGACCACAGCCCATCGGCATGGTGCAACAAGCAACGTCGGTGCGCATCAAAGCGTGCCACATTGCCACGCTTAAGATCGCACCTCCTGCATCTACTGTGCTAAGAGTTGCACCTAGGCCAACGCAGAAAGCTCTGCTGGGAGAAGAGCGTGGCGATGTCCTCTGCTGAGCGCGGAGGCACGGACCTCCAACCCACGGACGAAGGGCAGCACTGCCATGCCATGCACCATGAAGAACTGCTCTAAAGCACCTCGGGGTGGCATGGCTGCGAGCACCTCCACGGAGGCGTTTTCCTCTGCTGCGTGCAGAGCAACGCGCACCATGGTGGTGCTGCGAAGCTCTGCTGCTCACAGAGCACGGCAGCTCCATTTTAATAAGCTGCCTTGGATGGGCGCCTCTGCTAGGAGCTTCGAAGTCTCGGCTGGGCGCCTCTGCCACGGCTACGAAGTGCATCGAGCACTGCAGCGTGGGCGCACCAGCTGGGTGTTGCACCGCCTATGGTGCTGCGCGCAGAGTAGCACGGCAAGCCCTGCTACGGGAAGAGCTGCGCACGGATGGTGCGATAGTTTCTGCCTCCCGCAGTTCTGCGTGCTCCGAACGTGTGCAGCGTAGCCCACGGTGCTTTTCTGCCCACGGTGCTGCGGCCGTTGAGAACCAGTGGTCGAACGAGTATCTTCGTGCCAACATGAAGCAGCAATAGTCGGTTACAAGTTGTGGCGTCGGTTACAAATTTTTTTGTTTGGATGAACTGTAACCGTCGGCTGAAGGAGGAAGATGAACAGTAGTGTTCATTTCTTTTGTGATTAAATGGCCTTTGGGCTTTAAATTTTGTTTGGGTTGATATATACATGTGGCTGGAAAATGGATTTGGGCCATTGTGTTTTTTTTTTAAAATCAAGCTTTGGGCCCAGCCTTGTAAATTTGTTTTCTGTTAAATTCATCTGTTTTAATTTAAAAAAAAAAAAATAAGAGGCCATTGAGAGAACTGGGCTGAGAAGCCTAGTAGGCTCAGGCTTGCACAGCAACTGGGCTACCATGTGGGTGCGGCCCATTGGCTGTCCAAAGTTAAGTGGCATAAGTTTTTTTTGTGCAAAATGCTTGGGTGGTGATTTGCCAACCCAAGACCTCATAGAAAGACAATAAGCTCAACCATTGGGCTAGAACTTATTGTTAGTATGTTAGCTAATTTTATTTAAATTAGCATATTGTTATGGCACATGAATATTTTTTTTTAAAAAAAAAAAAAAAATATTGTTTGCATGATTATTATTATTAAATACATGCATACCATGATATTGTGATGTCATATTTTATCGCATTTATTAGGCATTTTATTATATGTTATAATTTGCCTAGATTATTATTTTTTGGTGAAAAATAATTATTTAGATAAAATGTGATGTGATTATTTTTTGTACATGTATTGTGATTACATGTAATTATATGAGCTTATTTTATCACTTGTATTGTTAGACTATTTTTTTAAGAATTGTCTTTTAGAATGTGATAAACTAGGGGATTAAGTAGCCCGAGTTTGATTAGTCCATGCTTCTGATTGGCTCAAATTAATTTCTTCGATCTAAGAATAAATTATTTTTACATGTGACTGACTCAGTAGATTACTTATCCTAGTGGGAGTATGGTTGAGATTGATTTGGAATTAATCTCCTATACGATATAAATTTGCGCGAAAATTAAGTTAGAAATTAATAATTACGCATTGAGGCGCAAGAGATGATTAGGAAGCTTAGCGAATTTTCGATCTTGCGACGTGTATTAATTATTTTTGTTCTAATTTAGATTAACGCGGCAAATTTCTTAGATGTGTGTGCAATTATATGCGCATAGTTTAGTAACTTTGAGATAACCAAGAAGAAAGCCTAGAGATTATTTATGCGATTTAATCGTCGCATTAATCTCCTCCATGAGCAATAGTTGAAAACAAATAAAGATTATTATCAGTGTCAGATAGTCTCAGACCATCATTATTGTGAAACCTCTGAAAGGTCTAGAATAAAATTGGAAGTGTGCGTGGGACGCATGCACTACAATTTTTATAGAAGTTGATGGGATCAATTGTCAAATAAGAGCTAAACCACTATTTTGCCTTTGAGAATCTTGTGAGTAATAACAAAAGTTGCGCGTTATTTTTGGTGATGCAAAGATTAAATTGCTCCCATATTTGAGGTTGAGCATTATAATCTTGAAGCAATTTAGATTAACTCACAGATAATCACATACCCTCTCTACTTGCTAGTATGTCTGGCGAGTAAGGATATTAAAATTTGAGTGTGCAAGAGTGTTGAGGACATTCTTGATTGGCACATTCATTTTTTAAAGATTTTATCAGTGCACTTTTATGTGGTATTAGCACTGGTAATCTTGCTCAAGTTTTATTTCTCTCTAGCGAGAACAAATAGGTTCTTGCAGATATATAAACTTTGGAGCAACCCCTGAGAGTAATGTAATACCAAGCACCTTGGAGGTTTGCATGGTAACTGTGGCAAAAAAAAAAAAAAAAAAAAAAAAAAAAAAAAAATTTGCTCGTGGTTGCACTGATGCAAGATAGGTTTTAGGCTAAGATAATTTCTCGTAAAGTTTTTTCTTTTCTCTCCTATAGTGGATTGGAGAATATGAAAAATATTGAGTATGCGAGAAATAAGGATATATCGCTAGTTAGCAGCTAAAACGTCACATACTGCATTTGTGCACAAAACGATGTTTTTTATTAGCGCTTTTAATGCGATATTAGTGAAGTCTATACCTAATTTGATTTAAGACTCATTGAAAACAGTGGTGTTAGTGAGAATTTCAAGAGGTTTTAAGTGTTTGATGGTCACTCATTGACTCAGTGATATTATTTCTCAAGTGGAGAGATGATATGCTACAATATGCCGTGGAGGCATAGGATGATGGGTGTGAAGCTTGAGAAATTGAAGTTTTTCTCGCTAATGAGATCCCTCTCCTTTATTTAGAAGAGTTAAATGAGAAAAGACAATATGAGCATTTTCTATGTGAAAGTTCCTATACATGCATACTAAGGACTTGGATAATAAAAAAAAAAATTGTTTTATCATATAAATACAATTCCAAATATTTTTAAGGAAACTATATTTTTTCAATTAAAATATTTTTTTAAAATCGAAATCGTATGAGTTATATGATGAGAATAATTATCTTGCAGTTTAATGACTTGCTGATAATGGAGTTATAAATAAATTATGGCGCAAAACAGTTTTTTATATCACACTTGGGTTGATGTAATATGGTGTTGCGGCCTTAATTCTAATTTTTCGTCCTTAGATTGAGTTCATTCGCCTTTGAGAAAGGCTGAGTGACTATTTTGTGCAAACGTGAATTCTAGAGGATTTAAGTTTGATCATTTTTTGGTGGAGTCAAGAAAATTACTCGTATTTTCGGCGAGGGTGGGGAATTGTGGATTTTTGTAAACTTTTTTTTTGAAAAAAACATTTCATTACGTTTCCACACTACCTTAATTTTTTCAAAAATTTATTTATACAAGATCGTCGAAAATAGTGGGAGTAATTCAACAACTAGTTTGAGTATACATTTGAGTAATGATGTACTACTAGTGATAGTAACTCCCAAAAGTTATAGAATATAAGGATCCTCATAAAAAGCGTGGTAGTTTTATATCAATATTCTCTCGTCGTTTAGAGACTAGAAGAGAATATTTGTAATATAGCTCTACTAAAGGTATTGAATTCACATAGTAGGAATCCTAACATAGAATCTTAGATTCGCTTCACTTATATGATCCAGCCTGGGGTTGTTGATCTAATTGATAAAGGAAAAGTGGAGTTAATAGAGGTATAGATCCATCTCTTGGCACTAATTGAGTTGCATTTAGATAGCTGTTGATCGCATATTTATTGAAACTTTTATTGAAGGTGTTAAATAGCTGATTCTCATAGGAGAATTAGATGGTTAGCTTTTGTGATGTTTAGGCATGAAGTACTTGGAGCGCATGATTATTGCTAGTACTATTTTGGTGCATAAAGCGAATGAATGCTGCTGGTGCTGTTTACATGCGGCCTAAACGAACCATCTATTCAAAGATACCCAATGTACCTAGTCGTTTTTTTTTATTAAACGACCTATTGAATTAAATTGGGTTCTTTGAACGTTGTTGACAGTCTTAGAAAAGTGTCATCTTGAGAGATATTGCGAACTGGTTGTCTTAGATAATTAATTGTCGCCTAATAAGAGGTGTCCATACTACGAGGTGATGGACATGGATTTGTGAAAAGTAGCTCAGGCTTCATGTCTTGTGAGACTGTTTATGAGAAAAACAGTTTCTACGAGCTCTTGTTCAAAATCCATAGACAATTAATGAGATGAAAAATACTAAAGAATCTAGTTTTGCCTATACTATTTGGTGTTTCCATTATGGTTTGCTCATGGGAGTTAGAGGTTAAGATTTTGTTAGAGGGTAAATATGACTTACTTGATTAAGTAAGTTTGTGATGCGATTGTCGTTAAAAGTAATGACTAGACTATTAAATTGTCTTTGGGGCAAAGAGCCTAATCGCTTTACCCTTAATGAAAAATAAATTATGGTTATCTTACATGTTTTTGTTGAGTATAAAAGATTTATATAAAACCTTGAAGTCGCAAATTAAGTTTGTTGAATGACATTTGTGGTCACCTTGTAGATTCTTAAAAGTCGCAGTAAGACTTGCTGATTAGAATCTAAGGTTTATATTGTGAATTTGACCCAAATGAGATTCGCGATGAGTCGTCGCTGACTTCATGGTTGTGCAAATGACTTTTATATGTAAAAGCAGAGTCTCTTGGTAGGAGCATGTTTTGGAAAGTTACTACACATTAGAATGCGCATAGGGAGAAATGGTCATTAAACATCACTTGAGAGTTGTGATTTAATAATTGACCATGTAATTTCTCTCTATCTCATAGTATTGCTCGTCGTGCACATGATATTGATATGTTCTATGATCATGTGGCGTGATTAGAAGCATTTTTTTGGTAAGCATACACATTCACCATAAATTTAGTAATTATGGTGAAAAAAGGTATATCGACAGGTTTAGATCTGCTCACTCACACAAGCGATCGCCTTTGACGCTACAAATGGGTAGCGAGCAAAGATGAGACAGTGTGTCACTCGGTACTTGTCCAATGAGGGATAAGTTGTAAGACACAAAAGATATGTCGCCTTAGTGGGAGCTAAGATGAGGTCCATCATATTTAAAAGGACCGTGCATGGTTACCCACAATCCATGCAGCCTGTGGTTTAGCCAGATGCGAGATCCTCTTTGGCGCTTTGATAGCGAGCAAATGGAAGGACTCGGGTTAGGCGCTGAGATAGCGACTAGACTAAGATCTGTATGGTGCATGGAGATTAGATATACGCTTTTTCTTCCGAAAGAGAAATCCACCGTAACATGTATTTCATACTACATGTGCTTTTGCGACCAACAGTAGAGGTGAGTGAATAGTTCCCTACTTCCTCACCGTGTGAGTCCTGTAGGTCATAATTGATGACCTTAATTTATTTATGCCCTTAGGAAACCTTTGACTATGTCACGAGGTTGATGTTTTAGTGTCTGCTACTTTGGCATGTTATCTATGGCCATGAATGATGCGGTCTAAAGAGGCATTGCTGGGAAAGCGACTGGACTGAAATTAAATGACATGAGTGCGAAGGGAAGACTATTTGGTAACACATCAATAATGATGTGTACTCATTGCCGGCAAGTTATGTTGCTTCTTGGGAGTTGCAATATAGCTGTGAGTACAACATATTTTATGGAGATTGAGCATTGCTCTGGGTCATTCTGACTCGAGAGGGATTAGGGATGCTTAGTCTGATGTGACCAAATGAGTCGGGGCATAACGAGACACTTTTAGGGATGTTGCTACGCTGGTCTTCTTTTGGAGAGATTTGGTATAGTGCTCCCATTTTTTCTTTTACAGCTGTGCTCGATGGTCGCACGGTCTATTTGCCAGTATGAACAAGATTGAGAACATATTGAGAGATGCAGACCTGGGGTCTTGCCCACTATGTGTGAGTGGGAGATGTAAGAAAGGGGCACCCATAGTGGGCACCCCTTGGCCTTCTCTTGAAGGTTATGAAGTGGTTTAAGAACCACTTCATGAGACTTGATGGCTGGCCATTAAGGGCCACCCGGGGGTTACAATTAGAAGGGCTATTTACATAGCTCCTCCCCTCTTAGAATCAAGTAACACACCAAGAACGATCTCTCTCTCAAATGGTTCTCTCTAGTCACTGCATCTAGGCTGTGGATCGTGTAAGTGTTGCTCTGGTATTACCACGTAGCACACTCCACCATCGATGTGAAGATCATGGACGAATTAATGACGCTGGAGAATCCGTGGAACAACCGCACTAGATCCGAGATATTTCCAACGAGGTAATATCGCTTCCGCTGTGTACTTTGATCTAGTATTTCTAACATCCTCTTATGAGGGGAAGCAACATATGCACACCATATAGATACAATCAAACAAAGAAAATGATCATACTATTCTTGATTCTTGAAGCATCTCAACAATTGTAGGTCCCTGGTATCCTATTCACACCAATCTAGTCCACATTCCTTGTCCTTCCGGCCTCTGATATTACCTAAGCATGTGATGATGCAGGTCCAAGTTCCTTTCAATAGTAGAAGCCATGCATGGGCATCATTCGATGGTAAGGATAGGAAACAACTAACTGCAGGAGATGCTCTTGTGTGTAGCATGGCACCTTGGCCTGTTCCCACAACTTGTCTAGTTGATTCCACAAGTGACTTCTTACGCAGCATCCATGAGGACTTCCACTTTCTTATTATTCTATACCCCATATGAAGAGTGCATTTATGCATAATATGGAATTAGAACAGCTGAATGTCAGCAAATGATGATGAAAAGTAGAAGATAGATAGTGTTTGTTATTTATTGGCCTATTATTTCTCTGCCTCCTCACTTTCTTTGCATGAATTTATACAATAACTTTTGCTTAGTAATTTGTAAATTGCATGAATTAAATTGGTATTCAGCATTCAGAAAAATTTTAATCACGATGAAATGACATATCAAATTGGTCTGCTGTAAAAAAGCCTCTATTGCTTCCAATGTCTTCTCTCTTAAAAAAAAAACCAATCTTTCTGTTGAGTTTTGTCGAAGAGGCAGGTGTGAGTCTCGACTCCACCTTCCTCTCCATCTCCTTTTACTTTTCCTTTTCCTTTCCACTACCTATATGTGAATATGCTTATAAGGTAGTTTTTCTTCCTTGGTTTAGATTTTCTCAGACCTGCTGCACTTCGGCCATGAAAAGTCGACATGCACCACACCATGAAGTTCCCCTGCCACCTATGATCTGCTGGGACGACACTAAACAACCACGCCCAAAATGTCGGTGCGTGGGCCTCACACGCGGCTTGTTTCTGCGCATGGTCTTCACGCGCAACAGCCCTCTAACAACTCCATCGGCTACATGCGCCACACCAACAAATTCCCCACCCTCCAATCCTTCAAATCGATTCGATCTCACCTCCACCACCAACACGTGGCCCTCACACGCCACTCCAAAGGCAAGGGTTGACTGTCCCTCCGCAGATCTGCTCTTCTGAGACGCCGATCTATCCAGGTTACCACTTTCCTTAATCGGTGATTTTGTTGAAGGGACTAAGGATTTTTCCAAAAAATATCTCAAGACAACGAACTACAATGCACCCGCTTACACCGTTTCTAGCAATGGCTTACATTCTGAACATCTTTTAGGATGGTACCCTCTTTGTAGGGCTTGGGTAGTGACTAAGAAATTGATCTCAAAATCCGTTTTCTTTTCTTTTTTGTCACCACTTTTGCACTATTCTTGTTGTATTGGGGTATTTGTTGGAGAACCTCATCCCCTAACATGTATCATCTTTTATTTTAATGAAGTTTGGTTGCTTAGGAAAAAAAATTGGTCTGTTGTATTGGTATTAAAAGTTTGAATATGCAAATTATTCTACTATGGGTAGTTCAAATAGAATAAGCCTTACACACTGACAGTTTTGCCTTAACCATATATTTTGAAATGTAATAGCAATAAATATTAAATAGTATACAGTTTCTCTTCTTCCTCTACAACACTTCATTTTCTTAAGGAAATTAAAGACAATAGTCAGTACGTTACAAGTTTTGCCTTAACCATATGGTATATATATTTTGAAATGTAATAGCAATAAATATTAAATAGTATACATGAGTTTCTCTTCTTCCTTTACAACACTTCATTTTCTTTCCTCAATATTTAATTTGTTAGAATTATTAATTAAAACAATATTATGTTCAAACTACCCACAATCAGATTAAACAGAATAAAAAATAGAACAATATTTTTTTTTCCCCAGATGCGTGATATATAGCAAGTTAAATATATCAACTTAAGCAACCTTTTCAGGAACTAAATGATAAATAGGATAAAATTAGGGGAATTAATGAGCTACTTGAGGAAATTAGAGACAATACTCAGTTACAAGTTTGGATAGAAAACGACATCGATTAATGCTTTCTATACCAATCTCATGCAACGCAAAGTGCAGCCAACATCTTGGTCTGTTTTGTGTGAAGTAAAAAGAATAAATCATGTGACATTTGCAGGTTTTTGGAAACTGGCTCAACTCCGCTTCATTTCCAAGAATGATAAAGCTTGCAAATCTTGGCTAAAGGTTCAGCAGTCGAACAAAAGTGAACCTCTTGTTTTGTTTTTCTCCAATTGAAATAAACTTTTCCAAGTAGGTTTTGGATGCGTGATTTTGTAAGTTTCACAAATATTTTGTGTCAATGTAACATGTATGGCTATGGCATGAAAATTGCAAGGACTTGTTCAGTTCTCCTTAAAGATCCTGCAACCTCCTCTGCAGTGGCGGAACTAGCAATTTTTCAGGGGGGGGGGGGGAATTTTCTAGTGCGTGACATGTTGAACTTGAAAAATCATAAAAATATAACTATATATAAAATTAGATCTCGATAATTTGCAATATACATGAAGAAAAAAAATTAAAAAATACAACGTCTTAATATATGTTTCAGATTTTTGATGATAATGTTTCATAAAATAATATTCATCCATTATTATTTTTGTAATAAAATATTAATTTAGAATTTGTTTGCTTCATAGAAACTATCAAGTGATCTTTTCGAATGTCATTTTTCATTCTAGTATCTAAACTAGTTTATTAAGTTTCATGTAAACTCTATATATTTTCGTGTCATATTAAGCATATAATACTATAATATAAACCTTAAATAAGTTTTTTCTTGCTCAATGAAGTCTAGAGGATAAAACCTCTCAACTATTTTTCATATAGATCACCAATCTTAAATTATTTTTCTTGTATTTTTACTTTGGACTCTATATTAAGAAGTCTAATATTGTATAACAAAAAACTTTGAGAACCATATTAATAAGTTTGGAGTTTTATAAAATTTTCCAGAGCATATGGGAATTATAAATTTTTTTTGGAGGGTCATTTTTTATATTTAAAAAATTATGATTTAAAACTTGGATATATTTTGATTTTTCAAAAAATTTTGGGAGCGCCATGGCCCCCCTTTAGATACACATAGGTCCGCCACTGCTCCTCTACATAACTCCATTTAAAAAAGCTGAATGCATGCATGCTTGCCCTGAAGCACTTGATACTACACTTTGTCCCAAAATCCTTAACATAACCTGAGAATAAGGTTCAAAAGTGAGCAAAATCACATTTATTTTCAATCTTAAAACAGAATCGTTGACTTTAAAAGTACTTGAAGCTTTCAAAACTGTTTCTAAACCTTCAATTCAAACTTGTCGTTTATTAATTTGATTCTACCATATTTTCGCATCCAAATCTTTCCACCATTTACAATGTCTTCTCAAACTTCTCTTAACTTGAGCACCATTCAACAAACTCCCAGCCCTTTATCTCTTGGAACCCTATGCAAGTCTCTGGCTATTTCAGGTCTAGTCTTGTTTTTGTTCCACACTTTCTTGTTTAGCCCTACCAATTACCAACCTTCCGATCTCTTATCAACCATAAAGCAGAAATGTCCTTCCTCAACTCCCATTATCATCAATTCTCCTACATACGTCAGCCACATTGTGTTTGGCATAGTTGGTTCCATGAACACATGGAAGTACAAAAAAAACCATACATTGAAGCTTGGTGACGACCAAACATCATCCAGGAATATCCTTTCCTAGACAAAGCACCCATGCCAGAGTTCCAACCTTGGCCTTCAACTTCTCCTCCTTTTCGCGTCAATGAAAATATCAATAAACTGAAAATATACTCGAAAATTGTGAGGCCGATTCAAGTTCAAATAGTAGGCATAATAGTGGAGACATTTAGACAGGGAGATGAAGATATGAGATAGTATGTAATGACAGACGATTATATTGTCTTGTTTGTGGATAACTTTGTTGAGGTTCTAGCCAACTACAACCATTCTAAATTCTTTTTTTTTTTTTGTTATGTTTGGAAGTTTTGTTTCATACAAAATTTTCATCTCTATCTCATTTCATCATTATAACTTTTTCAAATTTCTATACAAAATATAATAAACAATTCAACTTTTTCAAATTCAAATATAACTTTTTCAAATCCCAAAATAATAATAATATTTTAAATTAATATTTTAAACTTTTATCTTAACACTATTCACAAAATTTTTAGAAATTCTCATCTCATCTCACCTACCAAGCATAACCTAAAATCTTTACATATTGCCTTAGGATTGTTTGGATTCAGATATGAGATTAGATGGTTTTAAATGAATGATAAAAGTCGAAAAAAAAATTGTTAGAGTTTTAGTTTTTAATATTATTATTATTTTGAGATTTGAAAAAGTTGAATTGTTTATTATATTTTGTGTGAAAATTTGAAAAAATTATAATGATGAGATGAGATGATATGAAACACTTTCCGAATCCAAACGGAGCCTTAGCCTGCTAATATTCTGATGCAGGACACGAGTTAGAGTAATAGTGGCAAGGCAATAAAGACAATAAAGGCAACGCGTTGGACTTTCTCTCCGCACCATGATTCCTGCACTTCCACCATTTACATGTTGATTTTCTGCAGAATTTTCATAGACAGCAACTTAATTTATTTCCTTCCTAGTTTGTCGTTAATTTTCCTTTTAAAGCAATATCTTTACTTTCTTGGATTGATATATATTGATCTCCATTGTAAGAGAGGAGGGCATTGATGTTTTAATAATAAAAGTGTGTGATGTTTGCTCCTTTGTTTATCTCTAGAAGACACAGATCTTCCTCTGTTCTATTTTATCTAGCTTCCGCTACGTCATATTCCCTTTTAATTCTAAATCATCTTTCTACAGTTTTAGCTTTACCATTTATCTTCCCGATAGGCTGATGAACTTAGTGCCACATTGCCAACAAACAGATTCACTATGGGACCATTTTAATTTCTGTAACATGCTTGATTAACTCCATTGATCATAGAAATATGCAATGCCCAAGTACACGGGTCATATACAAGAGTAATGCCTAGGAGTGATGTTCTAGTGATATAAGAAATTCATGAATGGTCATGCCATTAAAATCAATTACAATTAACCATTAGAACAAGGTGTTAAAAAATAAAGTTCTAAGTTCATCCAATGACTGCTCACAATCTTCAAAGCTTTGCTCGTTCTTGTCCCTCCAAAGACACCAACATAGGCAGATCAAAACTATCTTCCAAATTGCAGCAATTTGAGAAGTGCCTTGAAGACCTCTTCATGAAACTAAGACATTAGTTACCCTTCTTTGCATCATCCAAGCTACACCCATCCTAGCGAAAAAGGCATTTCACAAAGTCGTGGCAATCTCACAATGCATTAGTAGATGATCAACGGATTCTCCGCTCTTTTTACATAGACAACACCAATCCAATACTGTGATATTGCATTTCCTTGGGTAGTCGATAGTAGAAATCTTCTCCAAAGTAGTTGTCCATACAAAAAATGATTAAGGGGGCCTTTGTCTTTCAAATGATCTTCCACAAGA
Source organism: Cyclocarya paliurus (assembly GCA_029856935.1). NCBI lineage: Eukaryota > Viridiplantae > Streptophyta > Magnoliopsida > Fagales > Juglandaceae > Cyclocarya > Cyclocarya paliurus. The sequence goes on from CM056956.1 coordinate 3,799,300, forward strand.
ATTGTGAGGAATTGTGAGAACAAACAAGAAAAGTGAAATGGGATAGGATAGAAACAATCAAAATAATTTTGGAAGAAAATCCTATAACCATATCCAATGACAATTATCAAGTGAGCCTACATATTGGTCATGGATTTTGTTAAAATATAAAATAAATAATAAAATCTACCTCTTCTTATTAGTTTAAACTTTTGGGACAAGTGGTTATTTCACATGGTATCAAAGCAGAAGTCTTGAGTTTGAATCTTGTCTGGTTGACTTTACACTCTATTTCATTTAATTAAATATTCCATGTGTTGAGCCATCAGTTGAGGGAGAATCTGGCCCACACGTGGGGGAGAGTGTTAAGATATGAGATAAATAATAAAATCAACCTCTTTCCATTAGTTTAAGTTTTTGGGATAAATGGTGATTTCACATATTTTAAAAGAAATAGTGGCTGCCAATACTTGTTCCTTCATAAGCCTGATTGCTTTGACATCATATTTGTTGATACAATATGGCTAATATTCTTTTCGTCTCTGAAATGTTGCTTTCTGGTCTGCTCATGCTGCATTTTTTTATTCTTATTTTTGCCTACTTTTTATGTAATCTAATTATCCACACTAATGCAATCGTTATAAATGTATTTGCAAGCCTTAATGGGAGAGAAGAAAGTAAATATATTTTTGATTTAGAACTGTAAATTAGACTATTCCCTTTAATCTAATTTAGAACTGTAAGAAGAAATTTAAGGCTATTGAGCACATGACTCTTGCTGATGGGCGAGTGTTGGGATTGGTAGAAGCTGTGTATGATGGGGCTGTAGAGTTTTATCAGGATTTGTTGACTACTTCTTCGGTGCAGTTTGATGAGGAGGCTTTGCATGGGGTTGCTCATGCCTATTATTTCAAAGCAGGATAATATTGATATGTGCGCGCCTCCTTCAATGGAGGAAGTGAAGGGAGCTTTATGTTCCATCCTGTAGGATAGTAGTCCAGGCACGGACGGATTCTTAGCCAATTTTTTCATGGTTGCTTGGGAGATTATAAAACAGGATTTGTTGGCTATGGCTCAAGATTTTTTCAATAGTGAACCATTGACAACAGTTTTTGGTGCGACCAATATTGTGATGATCCCAAAGGTGGATTCACAGAATGGCTTTGCACCATTTTGTCAAACTAGGTGGTGTGTAAAATTATGGCGAAGATTATGGTGTTCCGTTTGTCACTCTTTTTGGAGAAAATTAATTCTCCCGAACAAGCGGCATTTATTCGAGGGCGTAGTATTTTTTATAACATTGCTATTGCTCAAGAGTTGGTGAAAGGGGTTAAATCGGAAGTCAAGGGGGGTAATGTTTTCTTTAAAATTGATATGGCGAAAGCCTTGATCAGGTTAATTGGAAATTTTTGTTGGAACTATGGAGGAGATTGGGTTTTTCTAATAAATGGCGGATCCATTATTTTTAACTTCATTTCCTCTCCGATGTATTCAATCGTATTTGGGGGTGCCATTGCATGTGGGGAGAATGACGGTAAGAATGTTCGATCCTTTGTTGTATAAAATCCAAAAAAAGCTTGCCGGATGGAAGAGTAAACTACTATCTTATGGGGGGAAATCATTCTCATCAAGCATGTTTTAAATGTCATACCGATACATTTGATGTCAGTACTGTTTGCATGGAAGTTATTGACTGGAGGTTCTTTGTGGTCTGATTTCTTCCTAACAAAATATGTTGGTAATTCACATATTTCGCTTGCGGTGCTTGCTAATAAGGGGTCATTTTTCTGGAAGGGAATTATGAGGCTTATGCCGAAAGTCTTACAAAATTCTAGATGGATGGTTCGTGATGGTAACCTAGGTTTTTGGTATGACAATTGGTTGGGAGATGGAATTCTTACGCAAGGTCAGGATGTGGTGGTGGAGCCTTGCCTTAAACTTTTTTTTTTTTTTTTGTGTATATTGCTGCAGGGTGGGATTTTGAGAAGGTATGGCTGCTAGTGAATAATGCACAGATGGAGAGGATTGTTAGCTCTCAAGTAAGATTGCGTGAGGGACGTGATATATGCATCTGGAAACTTTCAACTGTTGGAACTTTTTCCTCCAAGTCTGCTTGGCAACTAATAAGAAACCAAGGTGTTGTGTGTTCATGGAAAAAACACTAGATCGTGTATTGTGTGATGGGGAATTAGCGAGACAAGTATGGAATTATTTTGCATCTGTTTTCAAGATTAGCTTACCTCAGGTTCATGTATGGCAGGACGTAGTGAACATTTGGTGGTTTCGTGCATCTTCATCATCACAGGTTGGTTGGTTTCGTGGGGCTATCCCAATTATTATTACCTGGTCTTTATGGTGTGCTCGTTGTTCAGCACAGATGGAAGAAGTAGTGTTTGATTGGAGGGCCTTAGTTCGTATGGTGAAAGGTTTCATTGTGCAGATTTCTCTATCCTTACGGAAGTTTAAAAAATTGGGCACTAATGAAAGTATTATTCTCAAGGAATTAAACTGTCTTATTGTGCCGGTTGTCTCAAAGCCTCCTAAGATTGTTGCGTGGTCTCGGCCTACACAAGGTTGGTTTAAATTAAATGTCGATGGCGGGTCATGTGGTAACCCAGGTATCTCGGGTGGGGGTGGTGTAATTCGGGATGTGTATGGCTATGTGGTTGCGGGCTTTGCTCTTTCTTATGGGCATGGTACAAATACAGTGGCAGAATGTCATGCTTTTTTAGATGGATTGAGGCTGTGTCACCAACTCGGTTTGAGAAATGTTTTAGTAGAATCTGATTCAAGTGTTGTGGTTTGTTGGTTTCTTTTGGGGACTTGTAATTATTGGTATCTTTGGGATTATTGGAATGAACTTTTGAGTCTTTCTTCTTTGATTGATATTTGAGCTCATCATTCAAAGAGGCTAACATGGTAGTTGATTTCTTGGCTAAGGAAGGGTCGAATGGAAGGGTTATGGATTTTTTTGGAGAAGTTTTTGGTCCAAGGCGACTTTGTGTACTTCTATGTATGGCAGATGAGGCATATCTTATATTCATGGTTTTCCTCTGCCTAAGTGAGGGTTTTATCAATATACGGAGGTGCCACCTTCCTTTCTTTAAAAAAAGAGAAAAAAAAAAAAGACAATTCCCTTTAGTCTTACTTATATACAAAAAACTTTTCCCCTTGGATTCAATAAAATCATCCCAAACATAATGTCCATATATAGCTTATTTTTCCATCCCTTTCTCCAACTCAGGCTATCATCTTTAATGCACCATACATCATTCCAGTTCCACATTTCTTTCCTTGTATCGTATTAAGTTTTGGCTTTCCATTTATTCTTCCTATGTAATTTAGGCTGTCATATGCCTATATGTATCTTTATCATATCCGAGTTATATCTTCCAAACGTTTCTTGTTTTCCCATATTTGCCAGTCTGTACTATTATCGAAATTATATGGAAAATAATTTCTCAATTAATGTAGGAGATCTTTCTTATCCAGAGTTGTTGAGAAGAGTGGAAACGCTCCTTTCTTGTTCTGTTTCATTTGGAGAATTTCTCCTGCTTAGAGAAACTTGAATTCTCTTTTGTGCTGAAGAGAATTTTTTAGGTCTTTGGCATCTTGATTCTTCTATTGTACCAACCAATTAGTGAAAACTTGGATAATTAGTTTCCTCACGGTGAGCTCGCTATGGAATCTGGGCTCAATATCTACTTATCAAAAAGAAATATGGGCTCATTGTCATCAGATTATGGGTGTTTTCCCATCAGGAATGATTTTCTAAACTTTTTTGTAGATGTTGGAGATATCCCTAGATAATGTAATGGGAAATGTGGGATTAGTGCTTTCCTGCTAGTGTTCTGGGAAATTTGAGAAGAGCAGGACAGTAGATGCTCTGAAGGAGCTTGCTCTAACTTGCAAAAAACCGCTAGTCATCCATGTAAGAAATATGAACAGGTTATCAAGAAGACAAGTTCATGTTACTCTCTAGTGGTCAAAACATTTAAGGTGACAAAAACATATTGGATTTTTATTTGTCATTTATGCAATGACATAAACGTGTTGAGATGGATACGTTACTCCACGGTTCTAAAAAAGGGAATTCTCTCGAACTCGGAAAAAAAATAGACAATGGATGTTAGCAAACCATATACATCTCTCTGGAGGACTAGAGAAATAAGGAATGGATAGGGGTCTAGTTGGTTTTGTTAGTTACCTTTCTGGTGTTGCTCAAATTGCTTTTTGGGAAGTTTTTATTCAAGTTTTGAATTTTCTGGAAACTTTTCTGGTCGTAGTTATCTCTCTTGCTGTCCCAGGTTTTTTTTCACAACAAATATGTCATGTTTTATGATAATTGCGGCGAAATTCTTGTTTCTATTCCTTATGAATTTGCTTATATTTCACTAGCTTACACAGACAGCCAATTGCAATGAGATTTTCTCCTCATGAATCTATTTTTCTCCTTATGAAGTGTGCCTCCATAATCTTATTGAATTTTTATTACATTCAATCTATCATGTTTTCTCTTTACCTCTATTAGTCCCTCCTCTTTTATCTTTTATTATATATTTATGAGTAATGCTACATACAATCCTGAAATGCGCAAGTGCTGTGCAGTTGATTTGAAAAAGAGTGGATCTACTATTAAAAAATTATTTTTTTTATATAAGTTCCATATTTATTCATTTTTTTCAAAGTGATTGCACGGTGCTTACACACTCATGACTGCAACTATCATTTCTCTTTATTTATAAATAGTTTATCCTGCTTGATTGTTTGATTTCCTTTTCCTGAGATATATTCTGCAGTTCAAATCCTCCACTGTTTTTTGTCCTTGAATATGGTGTGGACCAAACTCCATTTTGGTCAATCTATTTTCTTGATTGTCATATTTCAATGATGAATATTCTGCTTCTAGTCGTTACTTTTCCTTGTTGTTTATGTTATATGATGAGTTGTAGAGGATATCTGAGCGTAATAAATGTAATAGGGAGAAGCAACAAACTAACCACACAACTGGAAGAATATCGTTTGTGCGGTTACTGGAAATGATGGTAAGAATTATATATTGGTTCATAAATAAAGATGTTGGTATTAACATTGTTACAACTAAATATTGGTTTTAATGCAATCTGGTTGTATTTGCAGTCTGAGACTAATGGTGATAATTTGGTTGATTTTTTCAAAGAAGTGAGGTGGTCGAAGAAGAAGGGCACATTTGTGACTCCCATGATGGAAGCAAAATATGTGAGTGTGTTTCCTATTTTGTCATGAAATGTATCTATTTTTTTCTTACAGGTTTCTAAAGCTAAATTGTGATTTTTGCTCCCTTGATTAGAATCCGATGGTAGCCGAGATGTTGAACTTGAGCCTGAGAAGGGGACTAAGGAGGCAGCAGTAGAAATATTTAGGGAGGTCCTGGGCCACAGGTCAGGATATGCAAGGGGACTAAGTGAGATGGTTATTCTCGAGTCCTCCAGACAACGCACTAATGAAAGATTTGCAGAATTATCAGCAACTGCCGAGAGGCATGAGAGACTCAGGGACCTGCATAGCTACCTTTTTTGCCACAAAAAAGTTTTTTGTGATTTTGGGTAAGTAGATGACATTCACTGTAATATAGCATAAAAAACTTTTTGGAGCCTAACATTTTGTTGATGCTTGTCAGATTGTGGGGCATGGAATGGTCTTTTGTAATGGTTTTTTGGAGTTGTGGGCAGCAGGAAAAAATGAAGCTGGAAATGAGATCAGACTCCGCATAGATCAGAGGTGCATGTTTGAAGTGAAAAAAATGACCCTCAGCCTCTTATATATATAAATATTTTGGAATATTTATATGAACCTGGTCGAAATTGATAATTGGTTGTGCTAATTTCACTCATTGGAAAACTGGCTTTTGATGACAATATTTAGACGATAGGACTGATTCAGCTAGATGAGAGGCATGGTACGTAGTTGACTTAAAGTAAAGGGCAAAGTGACTTGAAGTGTTGAGCTGTCAAGCTATATGACTGATTTCTAAGGAGATGACCATTTGTATGCAATACTAAGGTTGCATTTCGATGTTAAATTGAGTTGAACTGAGTTGAGTTTTTTATGAATAGTAGTGAGTTGAGATTGTTGAATGAGTTTGGTGGGATCCATTAAAATGAGTTTTTATTGTGTTTGGATGTTGAGATGAGTTTAGATATATTTATGAAAAGTTGTGAAAAAAATAAATCTTATCATTAATTAATACTGTTCATCAGACAAATTTACTCCTACTTCTGCCGCCAAACCCGCAAGCAAAAGAATATAAAAAAAAATCAAATAAAGGACTGCACTTGCAGCCAACTAGTGGAGAGAGAGTACCAAAAAAAATAAAAAAAACTAACAGGAGAGCTTTTTCGCTCCTGAGGGAGAACAAGAAATAAAAAAAAAAACAAAAAAAAGTGGGATAAGGACATACAATTAATGCTAGACGTGGGTTGTCAGATAGGTACAAGAAAAAAACTGAAATCTGAAAAGTGTGGGACCCAGTTACTATATTCACATTTGAACTGCATTTCAAAGAATCAATTGTGTTGTTTGGATGTCGAAGTCAGTCTAAAAATGAACTCATCTCAGTTGAGTTCATCATCCAAACGAGCCCTAAATGAGGAGCATTGAATGAGGCCAGGATATATGTTCACAAGTAAGTTATTTGTATGCAAAACCCATGAACCAAATGATAAAACTAGTTCTTGATTGTCTATTTTACCATATACTTTTATGGATGTTAATTTCTATATCCTTTCTGATTATGGTGATTGATATGCAAGATGCTGATTACAACTGTTTACATCATGTAATTGAAGCAGAACATGTGGAGTACTACGTAGGAAATGACTACATAAATGCCACAAACTGCATGATTTGGAAATCATGTTGGGCTCGCTATTTATCTTTTATGCTATAAACTGGATTTTTTAATGCTGCCAGCATATAAAGGTATGTGTTGGAGTATAGCCTCTCATATTGACAGCATGGAATTGAAATCTAAAGAAGAAAAGTTAAAGGCAGAGAAGGAGCCGAAGAAGACTTGAAGACTTAATTCTGTTATTCTGTTGTACAGTTATTTTTCTCTATGTAGTATAAATATTACAAGACCTTCATGTATTATACATCAAGTGAATTCATTTTGTTCAGATCAGATCAGATTACACATGCTCTTCTATTCTTCCTCTGTTTTCTTATTCTGCTTATCAGTTCTCAACATGGTATCAGATTAAAAATCACGCTTGCTTCCGCATATATTTTTTTCTTTTCTTTTCTACTTTTGCAATCTGCATTGCAAATTCTGCTCAGGAATTTTTCTTGAGAATCTTGTTTCTCAGTTCTTGCATTTTCTTGTACTTTCTTCTCAATTCTTGGTAACATGACAGAAGAAAATCCTTCTAACTCTTCAGTATCCTCTCGTACTCTTAACCCTTCAGATGATTCTTCTAGCCCATACTATCTTCATCCTAGTGATAATTCGAGTTCTCTCTTGGTCTCAGAAGTATTCGCAGGAGACAATTACATTGCTTGGAGTCGCTCGATCACCATTGCACTTACTGTCAAGAACAAGGTAGCTTTTATTGATGGCTCCATTACTGCTCCTCCTACTCATCAGCGTATTAATCACACTGCTTGGCTTCGTGCAAATAATTTGGTACTCTCCTGGCTCATGAATTCTATTTCTAAAGATATTAGAAATAGCTTGCTTTATGTTGCATCTGCAATGGATCTCTGGAATGAATTAAAAACAAGGTATTTGAGAAGTGATGGACCAAGGGTTTTTCATCTTGAGAAATCCATAAGTTGTATAAACCAAGGTTCATCTTCGATCACAGAATATTTCAGTGCTTTCAAGACTCTGTGGGATGAGTGTGTCAATTATAGGCCATTTCCAACTTGTACAAGTGGCAAGATGGCTTCTTGTACCTATGAACTGTTCAATTTTCTGCTACTTAGACAGCAGTCAGATTACGTATTGAAGTTTCTTATAGGCCTGAATGACTCTTATGCCTCAGTAAGAAGTCAATTATTACTTGTTGTTCCACTGCCTAGCATGGCTAAAGTGTTTTCTTTGTTGCTTCAAGAAGAAAGTCAGAGACAATTGACTAGCACTGACACACATGCTTTGTTTGCAAAGCATTCTACTCAGCCTAATCAGACTACTCAGTCCAAGTTTTCTAAAGAAAATTTGAAGAAGTCCTCGCTACATTGCACTCATTGTGGCTACAATGGTCACACAATTGACAAATGCTTTCAATTGCATGGTTATCCTCCTGGATGGACTGGACCTAAGGGAAAAAGAAATCTTCCCTCTGCACATGCAGCCATTTCAACTGAAGAGGTCTACATTAAAAATAGTAATGAGAACCAAAGGTTTAGTTTAACTGCTAAAGAATTCAATAAGCTCTTAGCACTTGCCAATTCGAGTTCCTCTTCTCAGAACACGGGTACATCTACAGCAGCAGTAAATCTAGTCACTTCCTCTCAGTTTTCTGGTAACCCCTTTAATCAATGTAATTCTGTCTCTACCAAGTTAAATTCTGAATTTTCTTGGATCCTAGACACTGGTGCAACAGATCATATGATCTGTTCACCTCTATTATATTCTTCTACTCCTAAACCAGTTACAAATTCTATAAATCTTCCTAATGGACAAACTGTTCCAGCATTATATACTGGAATTGTAAGTCTTTCTAGCACATTACATTTACATAATGTCTTGTGCGTTCCTTCTTTTTCATTCAATCTCTTATCTGTTTCTAAACTAACCAAAGAATCTAATCTTTGTTTATCCTTTTTTGATTCTCATTGCCTTTTACAGGACCAATCAATGAAGAAGATGATTGGGATTGCCTTTAAGAAACAAGGACTTTATTACCTAACTCAAGCTTCCTCGAAAGCTAACTCCTGCCAGCAATATCAGTTTAATTTTACACCAATTTTTGCTTCAGCTATTACTCACAATCAGTCAAACCTTTGGCACTATAGATTAGGTCATGTCTCAAATTCTAGAATTCCTTTTCTTAGACAAATAGACGATTCAATAACATTTGATTGTACAAATGTCTGTGAAATCTGACCAATAGCAAAGCAGAAAAAGCTTTCTTTCCCTGTATCACAAAGTCTGTCAAATAAAGAGTTTGAATTGATTCATTGTGATATATGGGGCCCATTTGCTAATATATCCTATTCTGGTTTTAAATTTTTCCTAATTATAGTAGATGATTTTACACGATGCACTTGGGTGTATATGCTTAAAAACAAATCTGAGGTCTCAACTTTGCTACCAAGTTTTTGTAAAATGGTTACAACTCAGTTTAATACTTCTATAAAAATCATTAGAACAAACAATGGTTCAGAATTTATCCTTACAAAATTTTATAGTGAAAATGGAATTTTACATCAAAGAAGTTGTGTAGAAACTCCACAACAAAATGGAGTGGTTGAAAGGAAACATCAACACTTACTAAACACAGCTAGAGCTTTGATATTTCAAGCAAACTTACCTTTAATTTTTTGGAGTGATTGTGTCTTGACTGCAGCCCATATTATAAATCGAATTCCAACTCCTCTTCTCCAAAACAAAACACCTTTTGAAATGTTATTTCACAAATCACCAAATTTTTCTCATTTAAAAGTTTTTGGATGCTTATGCTTTGCATCTACAATTACAAGTCACAGACAAAAGTTTGATCCAAGAGCAACAAAATGTCTATTTTTAGGATATCCTTCCAATGTCAAAGGTTATAAACTTATGGACTTAAACACAAACAGAATTATTATTTCTAGAAATGTTGTGTTTCATGAAACAAACTTTCCATTCCAAGCTCTTCCAAATAATTCTGCTATACCCACCTTTCTGTTTCCCCCTTCAGAATTTCAACATAATTCCTCTCATACAAATAATTCTGTTCCTTTTATCCCTTCTGATCAAAATAATTCCTCATTGAATTCTAATGAACCAGATCTCTCTCCTCATATTGACAACATGGATCAAAATGACTTAGCAAATCCTATCCCCCACTGGTTCACATATTAGAAAATCATCAAGAATTAAACAAACACCAAAATTTTTGCAGGATTACTATTGTGGTAATGTGTTGTTATTTCCTCATGCAATCAACTCATCTGCTTCTATAGGTTGTTCCTCTAACACAGGTAATCTCTATCCTATATCATCTTTTATTTCTGTCAATCGACTTTCATCATCACACAAAGCTTTTTTAGCTTCAATATCTGCTATCAAAGAACCTAAATCATATCAACAAGCTGCAAAATCACATGAATGGCAAGTTGCTATGAGAAATGAACTCAATGCTTTAGAGTTGAACAAAACCTGGGAACTTGTTACTCTCCCTAAAAATAAAAAGGCCATAGGTTGTAAATGGGTTTTTAAAGTGAAATACAAGGCTGATGGAACTATAGAAAGACATAAAACAAGACTAGTAGCTAAAGGCTACACTCAACAAGAAGGATTAGACTTCTTTGATACTTTTTCTCTAGTGGCAAAACTCACTTCAATTCGATTATTGTTAGCTGTTGCTGCTATTAAGGGCTGGTATATTCACCAATTAGATGTAAATAATGCTTTTTTACATGGTGAATTACATGAAGAAGTTTACATGGAAATACCTCCTTGTTTGGATGCTAAACAGCCCAATACAGTTTGCAAGTTGTTAAAGAGTCTTTATGGTCTGAAGTAGGCCTCTCGACAATGGTTTGCAAAACTCTCTCAAGCCCGCCTTCATTATGGTTTTACTCAAGGCAATTCTGATTGCTCATTTTTCATTAAGAAAACTACCACTTCTTTCATAGCATTACTAGTATATGTAGATGATGTTCTACTAGCTAGTGATAGTCTAATTGAGATTCAGCAACTCAAGGTGTTTCTGCATGATAAGTTCACAATCAAGGACTTGGGGCAACTGAAGTACTTCTTGGGATTGGAAGTAGCCAGATCAAAATCTGGAATCTCTGCTTGTCAGAGAAAGTAAACTTTAGATATACTTCAAGATACAGGTCTTACAGGTTCTAAACCAGTTGCATTCCCTATGGAGTCTAATCTTAAACTTAGTGCAGATGATCCCAATCTTTATGAAGATGTCTCGGGTTACAGAAGATTGATTGGCAGACTACTCTATTTGACAGTTACAAGGCCTGACCTGGCCTATTCTGTTCAAGTCCTTAGCCAGTTTCTTGCCAAACCAGCAGTGTCTCATTATCAAGCTGTCATGCGTGTGCTTAGATACTTAAAAGCAAAACCAGGACAATGGTTATTTTTTTCTTCATCTTCAGATTTGCAGTTAAAGGCTTTTTCTGATAGTAATTGGACATGTTGCTTAGACACTAGGAGAAGTGTAACAGGATATGCAATCTTTCTAGGAGACTCATTAGTCTCATGGAAATCGAAGAAACAAGCTAAAATTAGCAGATCATCTGCAGAAGCAGAATATAGAGCTCTTGCAACAACAACGTGTGAGGTGCAGTGGTTACTTTATGCTCTTCAAGATCTCAGTGTTAATCATTCTTAGCCAACAATGCTCTACACTGACAGCAAATCAGCCTTGTCCATTGCAACCAATCCAGTACAGCATGAGAGGACTAAACATATTCAAATTGATTGTCATCTTGTTAGGAAAAAATTGCAGCAGAATGTTATAAAGCTTTTTTTTATTCCCTCAAGATTACAACTAGCAGATGTCTTTACAAAACCTCTCGGATCACTGCCTTTTCATCATAATTTGCTCGAGATGAACCTTATAAATATGCATGCTCATCTTGAGGGGGGGTGTTGGAGTATAGTCTCTCATATTGACAGCATGAAATTGAAATATAAAGAAGAAAAGTTAAAGGAAGTGAAGGAGCCGAAGAAGACTTGAAAACTTAATTCTGTTATTCTGTTGTCCAGTTATTTTTCTCTATGTAGTATAAATATTACAAGACCTTCATGTATTATACATCAAGTGAATTCATTTTTTTCAGATCAGATCAGATTACACATGCTCTTCTATTCTTCCTCTATTTTCTTATTCTGCTTATCAGTTCTCAACAGTATGGAATGGCTTTTGTATAATTTTCGAAAATTATACACTGAGCAACTTGCAATAGATATTCACCTTACAGAGTTTCAGATTGATTACATGAGACCATTATTATTGATTGTTTTTTTTTTTTTTTGAAACTATTATTGATTGTTAATACCAAGGTTACCGTACTTTATATATCTGTAGGACTTTGAGAAGGTAAATTTCAAAAGTGGAGCTGTAAAGAGGTTGATGGTTTGACAAGAGATGAAGAAGCTTTCTAGTTTGACAAGGCTTGAGAATGCCATTCATGAAAGAATGGCGTTAAATTTATATCTCATCGAACCTATGATGTTGGCATGTGTATAACTTAAGAAGAAACTGGCCTGGATACGTATTTTGGATATTTCATGAGTGTTACTGTGTGAATGGGGCGTGAATATTGTATTGGATATTGTACCATAGAATTTTCAATGCACGTTGAATATTGCCTTCATAAAAAACCAAAGTCTTGATTGTTTATGTTGAAAGCAGGCTCATGAGCGTATCAATTCGAATTAATGTGCCGACTTTATTGTCTATTGATTGATTTGGAAGTACTATTTATAAGGAAGGAGCAGACTTTATATATAGAAGATAATATGGAAAATGCTATGGCCACCGCGGTTAGTCACCGCTTTTGAGTCCCACTTGGCGTGTACAGTTTACCGTAGCATCTCTTTCTTTTTTTAAAAATTCTACTCAATCTCTTACTATTTACACCACATTCCACACTCTATCTTTTTTTTAATTTTTTTTTTAATTTTTTTTATCAAATATATTTTTATATGAATAGTGAATAAAAAATTATAAATAGTTTAAAAAAAATAAATTCAAAAAAATATTTAAAAAAATATTAAAAAATATGAAACGTAGAATAGAAGAAGATAAATAACAAAACCCTTCTTTTTTTTATTCACTCGCTTCCCGTAGCATGATATTTTTTAATATTCTATTCCTATTTTTAATATTTTATTACCCTCTATTCCCCATTTCTAATATTTTATTCCCTCTGCCCATTTCGTCTGTCTTCTTTCAACGATCATCTCTTCTTCCTCGAGGAACAACGAATGCGAAGGAACCGAAACCTCGTTAAAGTTTTTGAGAACCTGGGTCGGGAAGTGGTGGGTGACGCCACACTGGTCGACCTCACCATCCTCAGCAAGGAACAACGACAAGGAAGAGGACGACCCGGAAGAAGACGGTCTCTTGGGGCCACCCAGGAATTGGCTCAAGAACTGGAAGGGTTTGACGATGGTGCCAAAGAAAACAAAACGGAAGAGATTGGAGAAGGGGTTGCGGGATTTTTCGGAGGAGGAGGAAGGAGAGGGAGTGGAACCGATGGGAAACGACCCAGCAGCGACCGAGAGCCTTGACATCGCCGATCTTGTTGAAGACAAGGAGGAGGAGGGAGGAGGGTAATCGGTCGAAGTGGGTTTGATTTTGAGATTGAGATGGAGAAAGTGTGTTAGGCGTAGATCTGGGAGACGATAAGGCATGGGTTTGATTTAGAGATTGAGATGGAGATTTGGGAGAGAGAGAGAGAGAGAGATGAGAAACCAACCCAAAATACATGAAAAAAAAAAAAAAGTAATCGTTCGGTTTTACAGGAGATAGAATTGTGGACATGGTGGAGGAGACACCTCGGGGAAGAAGAGAGGATCATTGAAAGAAGACAAAGACCAAATGTGGGGAATAGAGGGTAATAAAATATTAAAAATGAAAATAGAATATTAGAAATGTCAGCTGCGGGAAGCGAATGAAAAAAAAAAAAAACTACAGTAGACTGTACACGTCAAGCGGGACTCAAAATCGGTGTCTAATAACGGTGGCCGTAGCATTGTTCAGATAATATACTTTTGTTTTCCCGGCAACAACGTTTTTGTCGCGAAACCGTAGAAGTGGTATTTTTGGCCACGGAAACAAGCCCGGTGAAACATTGCTCCAAACTCTTTTCCGGTGCATTTTGCTCGCCGAATCACGTCTGTGTGATATGACTTTGAATTGCTGCCATGTTGCTACTTCTTCAGCTGTTGTGTAGCCTACAGAATATGGGTCTCTCTCTCTCTCTCTCTCTCTCTGTGCGCGCGCTTGTGTTATGCATGATTACCAGATGTAGTAGTACATGCTGCAAGATTGCTTTCTTTGAAACTCATTGAATCTTTGGTCAATACAATACAGATGCACAATCCATCGGTGTTTGTACGGAGGAAGTGGCAATGCAAACAATTTACCACCTGAGTCGGAAGCTGTAAGTCTCTGCAAAACACATGGCATTGGAAAGATGCGCATTTACTCTCCATATCCAGAAATTCTTCAACCCCTTGGAGACTCCAACATAGAACTCATCGTTGGAGTCCCTAAGGACACCTTCAAGACCTTGCCGACCCTTCAGTTGCAACTGATTGGGTCCAGATGAATGTAAAAAACTATTTTTCCAATGTCAAGCTCAAGTACATTTCTGTTGGAAACGAATTAGATCCAACAGCTCAGTTTTTTCTACAGTGTGATTCATTCCAGAGGAATAAAAAAAACAATTCCTCCAATGTCAAGTTCAAGTACATTGCCGTTGGAAACGAATTAGATCCAACGGATGGAGCAGCTCAGTTTGTTCTTCCCGTAATGCAAAACATTTACAAAGCAATTGCAGATGCTGGTCTGCAAAACCAAATCAAGGTCTCAACGGCGGTGAGCACAAATTTGTTGGGAGTTTTTGATCCTCAATCGGCAGCTGCTTTCAGTGACAAGGCAAGGCCATTCATCGAGCCAATCATTAGTTTCCTGGTCAGTACTAGGGCACCACTCCTTGCCAACATCTACCCTTATTTCAGAGTTAAATACAACAACCAATCACTCCCCTATGCCTTATTTACTGCAAAAGATGTTGCCGTGCAAGATGGCAAGCTAGAGTACAGAAATCTCTTTGATGCCTTGATGGATGCTTTGTATTATGCTATTGAGAAAATAAATGGAGGAAGTTTGGAAATTGTGGTGTCAGAGAGTGGCTGGCCATCTGCTGGTGGTGCTGTGGAAACTATTGAGAATGCAGGCACTTATTATAGGAATTTGGTTAATCATGTGAAAGGAGGGACTCCAAAAAGGTCAGGAAAGTCCATAGAAACTTATTTGCTTGGCTTGTTTGATGAGAACCTCAAGGAAAAGGAAATTGATAGACACTTTGGCCTATTCTATGGCAAAAAAACGGCGAAGTATAGTATGAGTTTCACTTGAAAGGACTTACTGTCTCTTGTAATATATACCTTGCATGTATAGGTGCAATATTAGGAGTGGCTTCTGCCTTTAAATTATGAAAAGCTTAATTGACCGTCTGAACTCGATCCAAATAACCCAGAAATCCCTTCAGCTGGATTTGCAGGCTAGTTACATGAGGAAAAGGTTGCAGCCGTGTTCAAATTCCTCCAAATAAGGAGAAGGTTGCAGCTGTGTTCAACTTGCTAAAATTCATCTGTCTTGATTGGGACCTAATTGTGTTGAGCTGTGTGCCTGATTACTTGGGTTTTACGTCTCTTTTATTTTGTTTGGTTAGACTTTTTGGTGACTATCTTTCATGTTTTTTTTATTAAAATACATTTTTTTGATAATTTTATCCTTGTCTAGAGAAAAGGACCTACTAAAGTCGCAGAAATTAATGGATGATTACAACTGGGTCAGTCTTTGCTGCTGGACTTTTCCAAGAGAAACTGGGTCAGCCTTTCAGTCGTCGGCAATAATTCTGAACCGCTAAACAAGCTTAATCATTTAAATGGTCGCATTCCTAACGCGTGAGAATGACTCCCTCGACCATGACCTTGACCAATTTAGAACAGGGTTAGTTCGGCTGAATTGAATGCCAACTCAAATTATGTATACGTTTCTGGTCAGGGATCTTGATCTTTACATAATTAGAGATATCTGTGCTGAGCAATAGAGCTGGTTTCTTGGGTTTCTCATTTGCTTTTCCCATGGTTGGCTTACTCGACGCAAAAGATAGCAAAGCTCCTATGGCTCCCATATTCCTACTTCTTGGTTTTCTGATATCGAGCCTAGAATTAACAGGTCTACTCTATCTCTCTCTCTCTCTCTTTCTGTGCATATGTACTGCATGCACATTTCATAGGATAATGTTTGGCGACTCTGTCTTGATTTTGAGATGTGATGATCGAAAAAAATTACAAACGTACCCTATGGTATT
The DNA here is from genome assembly GCA_029856935.1 of Cyclocarya paliurus. NCBI lineage: Eukaryota > Viridiplantae > Streptophyta > Magnoliopsida > Fagales > Juglandaceae > Cyclocarya > Cyclocarya paliurus. Next base: position 3,815,542 of record CM056956.1, read on the forward strand.
TACCAGTGAGTTCGGACATTCACTTTCTTAAACTCCCCACATGACTCTTTTGATAAGAAATTCTAGGCCAGTTGAACGAATAGGTGTGTGGATCTGTAACTTTTTTTTTTTTTTTATCCATGGCACAGACGGGGATTTAGTTTTAGTTCTATAACTGTTTGGAACTGATAGAATTACCACGATTTCAGAATTGGCTGCCATCAAAAGCACTTCACTCACATTCACTTTTAACCAGAAAATGGTTACTTCTCATTTCAGGCTTTGTTCTTAAAACCTTTCTGGACGCATAATGACATGAACATTAATTTTAACGCAAAAGAAATAATCATCCCGTCATTTAATTTGCCTTTCCCACATGCCTAATTATGCCACAACTCATCAAGAGTATTGAGTCGAGGTTTACTCCCACCTGATTTGGCGGTTGAAAGATTATGAGATGTTTGTTTGAATCTTCATGGATACCATACCAAAGAGATGATATTTAAACAAGTGAAGCGATGATAAAACTCATCATATTTTGGCCTAATTTTAATGAAGGTGCACAATCTGTCGGTGTATGTTATGGAAAAAATGGCAATAATCTACCGGCTGATGGAGAAGTCATAGATCTATATAGAAGCAATGGCATTGGAAGAATGCGGATATATGAACCAGATCGATTAATTCTCGACGCCCTAAGAGGATCAAACATAGAACTCATCATTGGCATCTCTAACAACAACCTTCAAGCCCTCACTGATGCTGCAGCTGCAACAAATTGGGTCGAGAAGAACGTCAGAAACTACTGGCCGGAAATAAAGTTTCGATACATTGCTGTTGGGAACGAAGTACATCCTAATGAAAATGAAGCCCAATTTGTTCTACCTGCCATGCAAAACATTCTTAATGCAACTGCATCTGCCAATTTGCATGACCGAATAAAGGTGTCAACAGCCATAGACACATCTTTGCTGGGAAATTCCTACCCTCCATCAGTAGGCTCATTCAGTGACTCTGCAAGTTCATATATAAACCCAATCATCAAATTCCTTGTCAAGAATGGTGCACCACTTCTAGCCAATTTGTACCCCTACTTTAGCTATATAAGTAACCCTCAAGACGTCAACCTTCCATATGCCTTATTTACTTCACAAAGCGTTGCGATAATGGATGGTAATCATGGATACAAGAATCTCTTTGATGCAATGTTGGATTCTCTTTACTCTGCTCTTGAGAGAACCGGTGCTCCTGATTTGCAGATTGTAGTATCAGAGAGCGGTTGGCCATCAGAAGGTGGTGCTACAGCTTCAATACAAAATGCAGGCACTTACTACAAGAATTTGATTAATCATGTGAAGGGTGGGACTCCAAAGAGGCCTGGACAAGCAATAGAAACATATTTGTTCGCCATGTTTGACGAAAACCTGAAGAGCGCGGCTCCAGTAATTGAAAGACATTTTGGTCTCTTCTTACCTGACAAACAACCCAAGTACCAAATCAGTTTTGGCAATAGTATTTTCTGCGTGGGAAGAGGAATCTTTGTGAGTATACTGTAGCCACATAGATACTTGTTTTCTGCATTTGAGTATGTGCTAGTTTTTTTGTTTTAACCAAAAAAACGAATTGGTCTTAAGTTTAAATCCATGATGAGTTCTAAACCATAACAATATCAAAACATTATATGTCCATATGATCATCTCATAAAAGGAACTTTTATTTCGAGTTTCCTACGAAGACAATGAACACTTGGTGTTTGTAAAAATGTCTCTTACACCATGAGAGTGTTGAGAGCCTTTTTATTCATATTTATAGATATTAGCTACAAGATGTATAATCGGAAAGGAAGTATATTACCGTTTGAAGATTATTATGTACCAGGAAATAATCAATATTAATGGAGTATGATACATGTTTAGGAAGGTTTGCCATTAGCCATTGTAGAGAGGATATTGGGACTCATAGCTGTTACTAGGTGGATATGGGAAGTTTTGCCGCTTTTGTCTGTCCTTGATTGTGGTTAATATCCCAGTTTGCAATGATAAATCGTTAGGTTTGTTTCTTGTAGCATTGTAGTTTTTAAGACTGCCTGACAAATTCCAAAATTGAAGAACTGTAAGTAAAAAGAGAGGAGAGAAAGCCAGTATTAGAAAGGGACTTGAACAGTATTTGGATTTTTTGAGCTTTGCACTGTTTGTTTCGCATGGATATGCAGTATGTTTGTGCTTTGACATATGAGATTTTGAGAACTTCTAGAGCCCCTATTAAAAAGCATTCCAAATTTAACTCAAAGTTCATTTTGATTGATTTTTAAGAGAGAACCGTTTAGAACTCAGAAGGAATAGTTTTGGGAGAATAAAAATTAATTTTGGGAGACACTTCAAACAAAATACTAATTTCTATGGAAGTTCCTAGTGTTTAGGTGTCCAAGTATGTGGATGTATGTTTCTGTGTATATATAAAGACACTCATGAAATATTAATGGTATTGTCTGCTTCTTTACCACTTTTTGTTAAAATTATAGTGCAGAATTCTACAAAGTTGGAATCCTTTTTCTTAGAATGATACTGTTAATAAGGCAGATCTTGAACTCTGTTTTCTTTGAATATTCCACCCTGCCTTGAGAGTTTTGCGTAACATTTGTGCTAGATATGGTTTCATGCCCACTACCAACCCTTCATCTGCATCCTCTCAGTAAAATATTCTCTACATCTTGAAAATCTTTCAAAATTCATTGTCATAAAAGCTACATAGCTTTCACACTTCACTGTTAGTGATGGTATATAGCATAAAACAAAAAAATCAGAATCTTCAAAGTTGTAAAATAGGAATCAGTAAGAGTGTAATAGAGATCTATTACAATAATGACATAAAGATTTGAGCTCAGAGCCCAAATACGAAGTCAGAAAGGTTAGTATTGCAAGGCCATATACGAGTGTAATGATAATGATTTGGTACTACTTATTTCAGTTGGCATGAAAATATTGCTAAAGTGGATACCAAAGAGTGAAATTGGACTAAAAATCATGGAGAAGTAACCCCTTTTTTGTTCTTTTTTTAAATTGTTGTCCTATTTTTATATATAAAGAAGGGGGCTGACAATTATTGTTGTTCAATTCTCTGATCCTCCCTCTCTACAATTATATATAGATCGTGACTAGGTCAAAAGAGTCACGATCTATTGCTTTCTAGCAAACACTATTCACGCTTACTTCACCACAGCATTCTCCAGTTGCCAATCATTCAGATAAGCTTGGAATCACAGTCATCCAATCAAAATGTTGTGCTTACTTGCCGCCCAAGTCACATGTAATTTCCACGTACCGTCGTGAAATTGTAACTCCAAAAACCACATGCATGGCATCATCAGCCTCAACTTTTCAAGATCCAGCCCTTCTACACATTCCCACCAGTGCATGAGTTTCTCACATACTGGTATGAGCGCATGAGGCCACATTTATCCCTCTAAAATCGTTTGAGTTCTCCCTATGCTTTATACTATATCGTTATCTTACTGTTTTTTCTGAATAAGAAACTTAAAAATGATCACATTGCCCTCCTATCATTTGCAGTCTCTAACCACAAACATTCAGTTCACCAATTAGACCATAACAAATCATCTCTTTTTGAAGAAATTCATGGCCTAACTCATCTCATAAAACATGTTTTATAAGAGATGATTGTTCATTCTTTATAAACATGCACAAGACTTTATCAACAGTCAATGTGAAATTATTCCTCAGCACTTTTGACTATCTCTTCCTTAATTTTTCCAAAAAAAACATGAGCCCAAGTGTCATTAACAAGTAATAAAGAGAGTTAATACTATCAAAATTTCTCTAGGATGCAATGAAATAGATAGTAAGTGGCCAATGCTCAGCACTGCCACCCCATGGCCTTCTGTATTCCTTCAAAGTTTTAAGGAGCTAAATATAATAAAGATTATTATATGTAAATATTTATTGTGTACATTAGAAGTTAGCAATTTTATATATTCAAGTTGATGTCACTGCTTGAGTTTTAATCAAAATTTTCATTAAACATTTGGAATTACCCTTAATATGATGTCAACATAAACATTATAAGCTATTAATGAAAAGAAAATACATGTAAACTCAAGTTGTTTATGATTTGCAAATTGCAATTGCATCACTTGTTCGATACAAGGTCAAAAGAACATAAACAATAAGAGCGAGTCAGAAGAATGGCTGGTTATCTAAATATAGACAATATGCAATTTTCATTACTACAAATTCTAGTATATTTTGAGATAAAAAATTTACGATTTTTTTCCTCATATTGAAATAAAATAATAACACTTTTATAATAAGTCTTCTTTTCTTTTATTACGAGTAGCAGACAATCTCATGCAAGATCGTACAATCTTTAAAAATGTTGTCGATTTTACAAATTTCAGTCGAGATTTTTGTCTCAATTTCACTTTGGACATGATGTTTGATAATGCAATTCTTATGTTATTAAAAGGTATTTAATAGAAAAGTTATTTAATAAATAATGGTACTTTAATTGGGATTTTCTTTTGAAAATAGAAAATAATAATAATATGATAAAATGTAAGTTAAAAATAAAGAGGAAAAAAGGGAAGACCAAAAACCAAAAGCGAAATCAGAAAAGAACTTTTTGAAAACGCCATGAGAGGATCAAAAACCTGACCCTCAGGAACAGAGAGAAAGAAACATCTTTCAGCCCGTGAATTTGTCAAAAGAAACGCTCTCTTTCTCCTTCCTTTTTTTTTTTTTTTCTCTCTTTCAAATCAAACAAAGACGCCTAAAGACCTCAGGTACACATACATACACACTTTAGACATTTCCTCCTTTAATCTATCTTGAATTCTTAGAATCCGGAAATCCTACGATTACACACACGCAAACATTAGCACTCGATCTCAAAATCAAGATTGGATCAGAAAGTCCCATCAACACCAGGATCATCAGACGTCCGATTTGATGACTCCAACTTTGACATGTTGCCGGCGTTGCTAGACCCTGCAGCTCCGGCGCACACAACCCCCCAAATCCCCAGCCGTAACGGTCAGTTTTCTCATTCTCTCTCATTCAACTTTTCTGGGCTTCCATCAAAATTTCAGTCTGTGCCAATGAACCCATCCAATATCGGGAATCAAACTTCCGGCTTTTCGGATTATTCAAATTCCAATACTGGTTTCAATACGTCGTCGTTTACGGGATCAGCGACCGGTTCTTCAAGGCCGAGGTTTGTGAAGCTGAGGAGGCATTCGAATTCCCAAAATTTGAGACCAACGGGAGCCTCCGACGACCATGCAGACCTCGGCTTCAATCCATTTCGGCCCGTTTCCGAGTGTTCGATTCCAGCCTCGTCTGCATCCCAAACCGGGGCTTCAATTTCTGGCGGCTTCGGTTTTGGCAACAGTGGGAGCGAGGCATTTGTGTTTGGAGCGAACGGGATCGATTCGGGTGCGGATTTGAATCTGGGAAAGTGGGATTCTAGTGCAGGTTTGGAAAATGGAGTTGTTCCGGAAATGAGGAACTTGAAAATCGGAAATGAGGATTTCGTGAATGCCAAAGATATTTATCCTGGTCGGACACGTTCAAGTCTATCCGGTCGGTCCGTGAGTAGTGGCTTCGTATTCAGTAGTGGCAACGAGAAGAGTTCTGGTATTGATGAAGGCATTGCATCGATGCTTCCAGAGGAAATGAGGAAGTTGAACATTGAAAGTCTAGAAGATGTCGAAAATATGAAGAAAAATAGAGATGTAAGGTTTAATCTAAGTGCGAACAACAAGACCAAGTTTGGGTTTGGGAGTGATGACAACGTGAGCAGTTCCTTTGATAGAAGCGTGGATGCAGAACTCCCAAACGAATTCAAAAATAAATTGGGCATTAAAGAAGCTGGTAAGTTTGATGGTGCTGGAAGTTCAGCAGATACACTTCCTGATCAGATGAAGAATTTAAACATGAAGGATTCTATAAATACCAACTGTTTTGAGAAGAATGATGTTAATATTGAGACAAATGACGAAAGCAATGCTATCTTTGGAGGCAGTGAAAGTACTAGTGATTCTTATGGAGGAAGAAGAGAAAACCTGCTGTTGAGGAAGATGGAGAAGTTAAAATTAGGAAGTGGGGCAGGATACTCTAATCGATCAGATGCGGGGCTATCTTCCTCTCGAGTATATGTGAAGGAGACTCAAACGGGGGATTTTAGTGATATGTTATTACATGACCTTGATAAATCAGCACCGATGGAATCCAATTTTCAGGTGGGGATGCAGGGTAAGAATGTAAGTGGTAGTCAAGTTCCTTTGGACCAACCAAAAGATGATACCAAACTGCATGGAAAAGTCGCATCTTCTGCTTCATTCTCATCTGGTGACATGGGTCTTCCTCCAGTTGGGAATGCTTTTGAAGTACCTAAGGCTGAGTTTAGCTTTACTAGCAGACAAGATGCAACAGGGACAGACTTTGTAGAATTTAAAACACCGAAACCAAAAGCTAACATATTTTCAGGCTTAAATCAGAAAATGGAATTCAGTGCAAAGAAGGAACCAATCAGAGACACGAGACTGAATAAAAAGAGTGGAAAACTGAAACATCCTACCCCAGTCAAGCTGTGGCCTGGACAATATGCCACTTCTAGGGAAAGTGCTTCCCATGAGAACGCAGAGGTTTCTGAATCTTATTCACCTATGGATATTTCCCCGTATCAGGAAACACCAGCTGATAAGCAATGCTCAAGAGAAAATTCTGTGACATCTGACGAGTCATTTAGGCTGGATAACAACTATGAAGCAACTAATTCAGCACCAACAACTTTGAGTGATGCTGCTATAGATGAGGGTTTGATTAAAGCAACTCAATGCTTGAATATTAATGAAAACAACTCAATATGCCAAGAAGCAAAATTCGTTAGTTCTGAATACTATTTTGATAAAATTGGTGGTGCTAAAGGCCCTCAGGAAGGGTCTGTTTCTGGGGCTGAAACTGAAAGCTTCAAATCTGCTGCTGAGGATGTGGACTATAATAGTGATGTCACCATCACATCACGAGAAACTGAAGCCATTCCGAGCTCAAATATTGAGAGTTGTGATAATGACGACCGGATGCAAATTGGCGTTACTTCAAGTTTGGAAGATATAACTGGGTTTAACTTTACATTCGCCGCCTCTTCTGCCACTCAAGGTCAATTATCTTCTTCAAAACGCCACCAGAAAAAGAAAAATTTGTTGAAAGTTGCTCATGATGTGTATGATTCCTCTCCCAAGGCAAAAGTTTCACATGGATCATCCTCTGTGAATCTTTTTCCATTCTCCGGAACTTCATTGGCTTTGTCTCCTGGGCGGACTCAGAAAGGAGATCTATCTATATCACAATCAAATGTTAAAACTGATTCCGCAATGGAAAAAAGACAGGAGATCAAGCTAGAGCCTGCACCGAATGTTGCAGCTCAGGAAGTATGTGAGAAGTGGCGACAAAGGTTAGCTTCAATTCAAATCATTTCCTTTTCATCTGTCCTTAAAATTCATAAAATTCTCTCTTTTACTAATCTTTTACGTCATTGGAGCATTTAGTAAGTTGGCCATGTGCATGCCATTTGTTTTCATTATACCCTCTGGCATTGAGATCCAATTTGTTTCTTGAATCAGGGGAAACCAGGCCTATATGAATGGGGATCTTTCTAAAGCAGAGGATTGTTACACAAAAGGGGTTAACTCTGTTTCTGTGAGTGAGTCGTCAAGAGGTTGTCTCAGGGTTTTAATGCTGTGCTATAGCAACCGTGCAGCAACACGTATGGCTCTTGGAAGAATTAGAGATGCATTAGGAGATTGTATGATGGCTGCTGCAATTGATCCCAACTTCCTTAAGGTGCAACTTCGAGCTGCAAAGTATGGGTTCTAATTTTATTTTGAATGCATATTAACATTCGTTGTCTGCATATGCTTGTTTATCTGTGACTGAGTCTATTTGCTCTTGAAGAATATGTAACCATTTAATTGACAGCTTTCTTGGTAAATGACGTTAGAGAAAAGTATATCGTGCATCCTCAAAACTGTCAGGGATTTTGCACGTTGTATCTCAAACTACCGTAACTGGCACATTGCATACTAAAACTACTAAAAACTAAGATTTTTTCCTCCATTAAAATCTGATCATCAAGATTGTGTCAATTCACCTATTTTTCATTCACCAAAGTGCAAGTTTTTGTTAGTTGGAGGGTCCACTGTGTCAATTTTGGAAGTTTGGTGTGAATGCAAAATCTTGGTGGTTTGAGGTGCGAAGTAACCTTTTTACTTATTATTATATTCTATTGTATTCTGGCATATGCGATTAAAACAAATTCCATGCTAGATTCTATATTGGTAGATGAAAGATGTTTATGGTGTGGAAGTTACCACTCCTTTTGATTTTTATTTAGATTTTTATTTAACTAGTTTTTTTAGGCCTATATAAATAGATATCTGGGTACCCGTAGCCTGAACTTCTTAAAATAGTGATATAAGATTATATCCCCTAATCTATGTTTTGTTTTTCAATTTTTAAAGTTGTTACCTTTCCCTTGGAGAAGTTGAAGATGCATCAAAATATTTTAAGAGATGCCTTCAATCAGGAAGTGACATCTGTGTTGACCGGAAAATCGCAGTAGAAGCATCCGATGGCTTACAAAAGGCACAGGTACTGTAACTTACATTTTGGAATGTAAATGATGTAGTCATTGTATTTATCAACATTTTTTTCATTCTCTATTAATATGAAAACTTTTTATCAATGTTTTAAATCCCATTCCGGTGATCATTCCAATTTAAGCTCTGGAACGGAATATTTCGGTACCGGTGTGTTCCGGTGTACTGTTTCTGGATTATCTGTTGTATATATAAACCGATAATTAATAGAATAAATATATGTCTATGTATGTGTGTGTGTGTGAGTGTGTATGGAAGAATTGATGATTATACCCTTATTTTCATGAATATCTTATCAATGAGCTAGCATTTCTTCCTTGGAGTGTTTGACTGGCTGATCCAACTTCCTCATTTCTCCAGCATTGTTAAATTGTATTCAGTTTTCCCAACAAGTAAAGGGGTTGATTTTTTATTTAAAAAACCGTGTTATTGTATTTGTGAAGGCAATTTGGAACATCATTTCTCACTCATCATAGTTGCTACCATCAGAAGTAAGCATTTTGGTCAACTCTCTTTGTAGTCATGGGTGTTCCCCGTATAGTAATGAAGTGAACAAACAAAATCAGAAGCTTAAGGAGCAGAACTGAATATTTTGTGGGAACTCTGTCTTTCTTTCCTTTTTATATTGGTGAAATGGCAGGCCAGACACTGTTTTTAGACTGCAGCAGATTGTTTGTTGCAGCTGAACTATTTGAGTGTGAATTCATTAAATTCTTCTTGATGTATCACTTAAATATACTCCTTTCTTGCTAATATATTAAAGTTTTTAGTGGTGCTTGTTTTAGTGAGACTAGGCAATGTTTCAAAGATGTTTTCATTCCAAAACATATTAAATCTACAGTATAAAAACTCCTCAAACGCCAAAACTCAAAACACCATCTCACAAAGAGTACTTTTCTAATTTATTTTTTCTTAAAAAGCAAGCAGCAACAGCCCCATCGTGGCTGCCACCACGGGGTGAGCAGCCTGGCCACCAGGGGTGGCCCAGATCTGTGGTGGCCAAGTTCAGGCCACCACCAGGCAGCCTGGCTCCTCTGGCCACTAAGAGTGGTCTGATCTAGCCGCCGTGATGGCAAAAGTTTTCTAGCCACTATTGTGGCCAAAGCTTGTTAGCTGCTGTGGTGGCCAAATTTTTCTAGCCACCAAGAGGACGATCTGGGCTGCCCCATCTAAAAACAAATGCCTACTTTGTGGCCACAACATGGTGGCCACCACCATGTGGTTATGGGGTGGCTTTTAGGTTTCTAAGGGAAAAAACAATGTATTTAAATTCTTTTTTACACCCTTCGTAATAACTCATCTAAAAATTTTTTACAGCCAAACATATTCTCAATAGGTTCCACCACTCCTATAAAACTTATTGAAACCTCCTTTCAAAAAGTTTTGATGACCATTCATATACATTTTAATGCTATTCACGAATCCTAACATCTAAACATCCCCTAAAGGTTTTCTTAAAGGTCTCTACGTGAGCCTAGAAACACGGGTCAAATTATAAAAATGGTGTTCAAATATATTTTTAAAAAAAATGAAAAGTTAGCTGAATTGATATTTCATTTTAAGGATTTTTGTCTGTTTTGAGACAAACCCGAAAAAGAAACACATCACTATTGTGGGACGGTGGGAGTAAATTGTAATATTTTGCTGTACCATTATATACAATTGTTGGTCTTGATCTGTTCCAAAATTTTATAGTTTTAAGTACTTTGATGCGTTAGTTGTTAAACTACACCAATCTGGTTGTGAGGCCATGCCTAAAATATTCCTTCGTTTTCTCTAAAATGTTTTTAGTTACATAGCTGCGGCAAAATGTTGTCAAAAGTTTCTGATTTATTTGCTATGTGGCTTTCACTTCTGAAAATGCTTGATATTACTCCTTCATTTTCTTTTATATTTTCCCTTACAGTGAGTTCATTTAAGATTTTTTTTTCCTACAATGTCTCTGTATATTTCTTTCTGTATGTCATCCAAACTAATTTGTGATTTTATGGCTAGCAGAAAGTGATAGATTGCATGAATTGCTCTGCTGAGATTTTGACAAGGACTAGGAGCACAGCCAATGATGCAGAGACTGCTCTGGAAGTAATTGCTGAGGCTTTGATGATAAGCCCGTACTCGGAAAAGTTACTTGAAATGAAAACAGAGGCTCTTTTTATGGTTTGTAGCACTGTTTCTGATATTGAGAAATTTTATTTTTAGACTATTGAAACTCATTAAGAGTCTGTTTCCAGTTTTCTGTTAACTTCTCTATTAATTGGCAGCTCCGGAGGTATGATGAGGTGATTCAGCTGTGTGATCAGACCCTTGGCTCTGCTGAAAAGAACTCTCCTCCGGTGGCTACTAATGACCGGGAAACAACTCTGAATGGTTCTGAAAATTTGAAGAACTTTTACTTCAGACTTTGGCGATGCCGCCTGACTTTTCAAGCCTGCTTTCATTTAGGAAGGCTTGAGGAGGGTCTTGCTTTACTTGAGCAAGATGAAATCACGAATAGGTAACTCATATTCCTCTCATATGAAAGATCCCCTACATTTACACGGTTTGTTACTGCAACACAAAGTTCCTGATGCTAATTTGAACTGTCAGGAGTGGAAGCAAGTCTCTGGAATCATTAATACCCCTAGTTGGTACTGTACGTAAGCTCTTGCATCATAAGGTATTGCTTTTTTCTCTTCTTGGGCCTTGAAATTCTTTGCTACAAATGGACATCATATAACGTGTGAGACATCTGTGTTAAATAAGGAAGACAACTCTTATAAAAAAATAATAATAAGACAACCTGAGTATTTCCAATTTGATGCATGCTCACATTTTTCATTTTGATTTGAATGTATTTTGTAGACACAATTAATCCAATTATGTGATTGGTCTTTATTTGAACCTACTTACTCAGCATCCTCCATCAATCAAGACCAATAAGTGCTATTATAAGGATATTCTTCACCTTTGTCCATCATACAAAATTAACAGATATACATCGGATGATGATTTGAGAAATGCTAAATGCTAATAATCAATTCAATAAATGTCTAATACTCCAGAAGGATGATCATACGTTCAAATTTATAAAATACAGGGCATCACCTCTGTTGTGTATTGTATAGGTGTTATTGGTTCACTTGACTTGGTCTCTTTTTCCTCTCCAGTAGTTCAAAAAATAAAGCTTAAATAAAATAAAATTAAAAGAAAAAGAAAGATAACCCAAAAAGTTTTATCTGTGTTGACTCATCTGTTGATCTCAACACAGGCTGCAGGGAATGAAGCCTTTCAGGCAGGATTGCATGCAGAAGCGGTTGAACATTATACTGCTGCTTTGTCATTCAATGTGGAGTCACGCCCTTTTGCAGCTGTTTGTTTTTGTAATCGTGCCGCTGCATACAAAGCATTGGGCCAGATAACGGATGCTTCTGCGGATTGCAGCCTGGCGATTGCTCTCGATGGAAACTATCTTAAGGTTTTCCTCTAAACAAATACATTTAGACAAATGCAATCTTTTGAGTCCTTTAATAAAAAGCAGCGAGGAAGAAGTTTTCAGAGCATTTTGAAATCTGGTGGATATTAAACTCAGTATAGTAATAGTCCTCATGGTTTTAATAGACAAGTCTGCTCTCTTGGAATCGTCAATGTTATTACCAATATAAAATATATGAAGCGGTGTTTTATGGGATTGCTAAAGCTTTGAGGTAAGCAAATGAAGGTCCACTGTCATTTTAGGCAATGGAATATTTAATTTCTATTGGTTTGCAATAGGCAGGGCTAAAAATGAATGCAACAGTCCCTTTTATTTAATTCCCTACATCCAATTTGAACACGCATTTTTTTAAGTCAATAAAACTTCATTAAAAAGGTGAAAATCAATTTGAGCACACGCAAATGGCAGATGAAGTCATCTTACTGAGATGGAAAGCACATCGAGTTGGATTTTTTGCAGCCATCAAGCCACCCGTGGGTAGCCCAAGTGGTAAGGGTGAACTTGTGTACATGATCCCCATGTCACAATTTCGATTCCCCTAGGATCAAACTGCGATTTAAGTGGGAGGTCATGGTGGTGGGTTGTTGTGCTAGTCTCCACGGGGGTTAGGTTCCATGGGTGAGTCTTGTAAGCTCTTCCGTGGGGTGGTTCCCTCATCATTAAAAATAAAATAAAATAATTGCAGCCATCAGGATGGGTTTGAGTGAGAAGAGATGCATTCGATTGGTTTCCTCTGGTCGTAGCTTAGAAATTTCTAGTGCCGTAAGCTTAAGCATATCATGCGCATACTAGCACTTGCAACCCATCACATAAAAGCCTGAAAAACTGCACATTGATCATGCTTCCAGAAGTGTGAACGCTAAATTAAACCATGACAGAAACTGAAATAAATGGAGATACTGAGGATCCATATAGAAGATTCTAGACAAATTAGTTTGATACCATGTTAGATTCCTTTAATCCCACGAGCTTAAGTTGCGAGGAAGTGAGCCAATGACATATTTTCAAGCACATATGAACACTAAGGCCTTGTTTGGTTACACAGATGATATGAGATGAGATGAAAAATTTGTAAATAGTAGTGAGATAATTTATGAATAGTAGTGAAATGGTTTGAGTTAAGATTTTTATGGGGTTTTGGAAAGGAGAGAAAAAAAGTTGAATAAAAAAATTATAAGTTAAAAGAGGGTTAGAATATAATTTTTTAATATTATTTTTATTTTGGGATTTGAAAAAGTTAAATTGTTTTTTGTATTTTGTTTGAAAGTTTGGGAAAGTTGTATGATTAGGTATGATTAGATGAAAAAGTTGAAAAATTGAAATTGAAAAATGTTTGTGTTTGAATGGTGTTTGGATGTCAAGATGAGATGGGATGAGATGGTTTCAAAGGTTTGTGAAACCAAACCAGGCCTAAAAGAAATCTGAAGTTTCTTTCTTATGTCTGGTCAGAATAAGATGCCTCATTAAGTTGTCTTTTGGATCCCAGTGCCCCATTTTTTATATTTTACTGATGTTCTTAATGTCGGCTCAAATTTCAAAAATTTTAAATTATTTCACTTCAGTCTGCATTTTTTACTTTCCACGTAAATGGATTATGCCCCCATTAGCACCCTTTAATTTATCCAATCCCATTTATCAAGCCTTCAATCTAAACAGTTATTTCAGGCAATTGTTGAATCTGGATCAAAATTTCTTTACAATTAGTACCAAAAAATAATTTCTTTACAATTAGTGATTGGCATCACGTGGATCAAGGTGCTTGTGCTTATTTCATGTTTATGATCATCACTGATCAGCAATGTTGGAAAAAAGACATGTTGAAGCATACTCCTTTTTTCTTTTCTTCTTCTTTCCTTGAACGTTTGAACTGAGGTTCTGGTATCAACTCATAAAGTTGAGCATTCTCGTGCACAGTTATACGGAGAAAAGCCTTTTTTTTCTTTTGGAGGAAAAAGAGGTTGGGTGGAATCAACTTGAGGTTTTTATTTTAAAGTATAGTCTTTCTTAACTAGTCTGCATTCTATTGTCGCATGTTATATGAATTTTATTATTGGCATGCCTTAGAGTAGTCTTCATTGAACTTGTGGAAAAAATATTTTTTGAACATAGCTTGCCAATACAAGGGCCTTCTAGAGCTGAATGGACCTGATTTAAAGTTTGAGATGTATGGAAAAAATTTCAAGAGTCCATTTTTTGAGCATTTTGATTAAAAGTCTGTTTCTTGTCCACATTGGCTTTCTTGCTGTATGAAATGATTTTGGTTGACATCTTCTCTGTTGCCTTAAAAGTGTAGAAGTCCCTCCTTTTATTGATGCTTGTAAGAACCTGCTTTAACTCGTTGCTTTTTTGAATTGTTTTAATTTTTAAGACATTTTAGAGAAGAACAATCTATCCCTAATGGGAAGGGAGATTCATCTTCCATGGTGTAGGTCTCTCTCCACCATGTCCGACCCTTGCCCTGCATCTCCTATATATCTTGATAAGGTGCCTAGATGGGCCTATGATGCAGGGTTGAACATGGGGGATCGTGGGCACACACTTGATAGGTTCAGTCATATCTCCTCTCCACCCCCCCCCACCCCCCCCCCCCAAGGCTATTGTAGTAGAAATCATGCCCGAGGATACCAAGCATAAGTTCCATTCCCCCTTGGTATCATTGTCCACATAAACTCCAACTCAGACTCCTCCAATTCTCATGGGGGTGACCTTGACCACTAAGGCAGCACCCTCCAATGCTATCTGTGTATTCTTTCAATTATACAAAAATAGCCCCTCTTATGATTTCTGAATGGAGAGGAATTCATTTCCTTGTGGAGTGGGGATTGGGATGCTTATTCTCATAGTTGGAATCAGTATAGTTAAAGTCATTGGTTCCCGGGACGGGTAATGGGATCCTGGGCCATTCCCGGCCCCTTGGTCTTCCCAATTTCTTTGTTATTGTCATTTTTGAGATGGAGCAGTGAAACAAGTGATGTGATCTATCACCTTTTTGTGAAAATAATTTCTGTTCAATTTTATCATTTTGCTTCTCAACTGTAGCTTGCGTAGTTGAGCCTTCGAAGGAAGTATTGCAGTGATGTTATAACTTGGGCTGTTGACTGAGTCCCATGCACTTTAGGAAGACTTGTGAAGTTGAGGGTTTTTTCTATTGTTTTTATGAATATTATTTTCTTGGATTGGCCTTTGTAGCCTGTTATTGTTGTGTTCGTGCCTGTGTGTCTGGGTGGTGAGTGTTTATACTCTTTTAAATTGCTTATTTTATATTCATATATTTGTTTGATCATTAGCACTATATGTGTTTAATTTCATATCAAAATCATCGATAGAGATGATGTGATTCAGCTACCTCATTGGTTGTGTTTGTGCTTTTTTGTGTTAATACTTTGACAGGCACTCTCAAGACGGGCAACTCTATATGAGATGATCAGAGATTATGGACAAGCAGCTAAGGATCTTCAGAGACTTGTATCCCTTCTAAATAAGCAAGTAGAGGAGAAGACCAATCAATCTAGAGCTTCTGATCGATCTATTAGTGGTGCAAACGATTTGAGACAAGCTCGCCTGCGGCTTTCTGAAGTAGAAGAAGAAGCCAGAAAAGAAATCCCCTTGGATATGTACCATATTCTGTAAGTTTCACTTTCTAGGTGTGATTCCAACCGTGTTTTTTCAGCTGCACTTCTTTGTGAATCTGGTGACCATAATTATCCTCTCATGGTCTAATGCAGTGTGGTAGTCTTTACATCATTAGCCTTGATGGCGAATTACCTTATTTAGAAAATAAAAATAAAAATAATTTGGCACTCAATGAAATCCATGATATAAATAATAGGCCATTTGGATGCTCGTATGGCTTGTGTATTCTTATTTATTAAGCTAATTGTTTTTTATCTTTGTTTCTTTTATCTTATGATACGTCACACACTTCCCATAACAAATATTTGGCATATCAAACACATAAGTAAGCTAAGGTCCAGTTTGGATACACAAAACCATCTCATCTCATCTCATCTCATCATTACAACTTTTCCAAACTCCTACACAAAATATAATGAACAATTCAACTTTTTTAAATCCCAAAATAAAAATTATATTAAAGAATTATATTCTAACAATATTTTATTTAACTTTCAACATAATATTTCATCTCATCTCATCTGAACTGCGTAACCAAAAGTGTGCAACGTAACTTTGTCAAGAAACTCATGCATAGCTTCAGTTTTCATTACTTTTTTACTCTTTATGGTTCTTATGTCTGCAAATAGATAGTCAACATAGCTACATAGATATGTCTACTGTTGCAAATGTAATCGTGTCCTCCTAGGTTTTGGCGCACAATAAATTGATCTATAATATATCTGATGATCTGTGGGTTGTCACCTTTCCATTCTTTGAGACGCATGTGGAAATCGTGTTTGGGGCCTTTTCAAGTTTGTGTATTGGCTTAAATTTATTCTCTTTGTCCCACGGTGAGGGTCTCTTGTCACTTTTGTTTGTCGCAATTGTGTCCCATTTTTACAGTTATAAGTTTAGGTTTCTAGCTTTGTTTTATCCTCACCTCAAAATACCCGTCTCTTACAAGAAGTTTAAAGCACATCTCCCCTTGAAATGCCTATCTTTTACAATAAAGTTAAAGCACCAATGGGTGTTTTGCAAACAGATTGTCCTATTAGATGGGATGCGGAGTACTTCCTAGTAGGAATGAGCATTCCCTGATATGTTCCTAGTAATGCTTATGTTCTATCTTTAGTTTATCTAGATCCACTATATGTTCTTGACAGTCATGCATTATTCCGCTGATTATTCATTGTGCCATTTATAAACAATGATGTACTGAGGATTATGTGTGGATGGGTATGGATTATTTGTCCCTGTTAAGTCCCTAAACCTAGAGAGTTGGTGGATACAGAGCAATTCATTGAACTTAATATCCACATGCATATATGCATATGGGTTTTTGATTCTAAGTGTGGCATGACGGATGTCTTCAAAAATCTTTATGCATGTTTTATGTTTTTCCTTTAGAAGTATTTTGTTTTCCACGGAAAGATTTCTTGCCATTGACACAACACAATCAC
Organism: Cyclocarya paliurus; assembly: GCA_029856935.1. Lineage (NCBI taxonomy): Eukaryota > Viridiplantae > Streptophyta > Magnoliopsida > Fagales > Juglandaceae > Cyclocarya > Cyclocarya paliurus. Next base: position 3,832,742 of record CM056956.1, read on the forward strand.
TTCTGAGTAGGGTCATTAATCTCAAGCTTTGAGATCATGTTCTAATTCAAGTTTTTGACTCCAGGGGAATCGAGCCCTCTGTTTCGGCATCTGAAATTAAGAAGGCATATAGGAAAGCTGCACTTAGACATCATCCTGATAAGGTTTCAGAATGCACTCGTTTAACAAAAGAAGGTGCTGATTTTTACGTTCTTACTGTTATTTAACCTGTAAAACAAATCATTTTTAATGTAGGCTGGTCAATCCCTAGCAAGAAGTGACAATGGGGATGACAAGCTGTGGAAAGAGATAGCAGAAGAAGTTCACAGGGATGCAGACAAACTCTTTAAAATGATTGGAGAGGCATACGCAGTACTTTCAGACCCTATCAAGGTATAACATGCATATCATCATGATGCAGTCTGTTTATTTTTCCTTGGCTAAGTTTTGAAGAGTTTGAAAGTTCTTACCAACTTCTTGTTTCCCTTGTTTTTTTCCCATCTAAAATATCTCGACAAAATGTTACTTCAACATACAAAGCAGTAGTTAAGTCAATCCTTAATGTGACTTTACTACTTGGCGGGAATCTTGCATTCGTTGGCTTGCCAGTATACAATCTGAGATGCATTTCTTGGCACTAAAAAAAAATTCTCACATGGATGAATGAGAAATGAAATTCTATATCTGCTATTTTGGGGAATCAGAAATATATATCTTCATTGCTTATTTATATTTAATGTCAAAGGAAGGCCGGCTTCACTTCTCCAAAACCATTTATTAAAGCGTTGCTAAATTTTTTTTCTTGTTCCTCTTATTTGATGTGCTTTCTTGTTAAACATTCTTATTAGGTGCACATAAACATCACTTGCATAATGTGTATGCTTGCTCTAATCAAATTAAATTTAGACAGCAATTAACATCAATATGCCTAGATTTTAGAATGTAGGTAAGCATCGAAACTTGATTACCCTGAACAACGTGCTATTGAAACCAGCTCAAACGTACTGTGTCTTCCAAACATAGTCATGCTTGGTTAACTTGTTTGACAAGATTGTCTGAGAAAGGCAAATCAACTTTATGCTAAACAGATTTGGATCAGTTTCCTCAGTGCTCTTTTATCTTTGATTGCTTAAGGAATTGACTGATCACCTGATCTCAGGATCAATATCCCAGGTGGTACGATTAGGTTTCTTTTTGTTTTTATTTTTCTGTTACTATCTGCTCATCCTCTATTTTGTATGATAATCTAACCCAGTCCTTTATTATTGGTTTTTAAAACTCTATGATGAAATTTGGTTTATCTACTCGACTTCTATTTTTTGCAGCGTTCAAGGTACGATGCTGAAGAAGAGATGCGGAATGCCCAAAAGAAACGCAATGAAAACAGCACAGCTAGAACTCACACAGATGCCCAGTATTATCCATTTGAAAGAAGTGGCAGTGGGCGGCAATGGAGGGAGGTTAGGCGATCATATGGTAATTCAGCCTCTAGAGGGGGCAGGCATTCATGAAAACTGTGTCATCACGCATAAATGGGATTCTTCTGTTTTGATCAACAACTCAGGGAAGGGACTAGCAGATGTTCAGATTCATTTTATATGTACCTTCAGACTAGAGGTCTCCAGCAGACGGGCCATTACTTCGGCTACTCTTTAGATTTAATTCCACAGTTTTCATCAAAAAGAAAGGAAGGAAAGGAAGAAAAAAGGAAAGAGCTTGCTTCTCTACAATAGCAGTAAAGAGATCTGACTGACCGTTTGAGCTGTTTAAATATATTTGTAACATGTACAGAAACTTGTTGGCGTTGGTAGTTTGATCCTTGTTGAGAGATTAAACTAATTGAGTGTAAAGAAAGGGATTTTCTTGTTTGTCCCAAAATCTTTGCTATATTTCTTGGTGTTTGTTGTGCATTCTTTTCAAAACATTCTTAAGAGTAGGAGAGTGGTTTGGTGCACCAGTTGTACACACGAGTGTTGATTTTTTATTGTATTGAAAGATGTTTGATTGTATAGTCACCGTGTATCATGTCCTTCTGCTAATCCAACAAGGAAGATCAAAAAAATTGATTGGAAGGATTTTCTTCACAATATTTTGTCTTTTAGTTTTCCAAACATGTGTATTTTGGTTTTTCTAACTCATGCCTTTTTTAGTTTTATAAATAAATAATGTATTCATAGAAGTTAATGAGTTTTAGAGGAAATTAAGAAAAATTAGTCAGGTTACATGACACAGTATGCAAAAGATTGGCAGGCACCTACAAAAATGAATTCATGACTAGAGAGCTACTGATTGCCAAAAGGGCATATGGTACATGCATGGGATATTCTAATGGATGTGATGTTCAACCCTAGGTTTATTTGTCATCAAATTTATAGACAAAAATGCATTTTTCATCTTTCAAGTAACACTTAACAACAACACATCATATACCCTTACCACTAAAAATTGACCATTAACACCCTCATCTAATTTTATGATAAATAAAGAATATGTGAAAAGGAGTGATGCGGCACAATCTTAACAACCAGATACTTAATAGATTATACACATTGTAACCCTTTTTTTAAAAAAATTTGAGGGTATAATATGGTGTCCATAATTTAGGCTCCAAAGTGTAAAATACCTAATCATTTAGAGGGTGAAAAGCAGACTTTTCTCTAAGTTTCGTCGAAGATGATTATGCAAAAACAGATCAAGAGCATTATAATCATTGCTTTTACAGTGATTTTGCTGCCTGTTATACCATTCCTCTAGAGTTATAATTTGACTTCCAAGCACATTCATACATATATTCCTAATCCAAGCTCTTTTGGGTCTGATTCAACCATCCATGGTGGCCTGTCAAGAAGGAAAAAAGACAAATTAGCTAAACCACAATGAAATAAAGAAAATGAAGATGAATAAGTGGAAAGTTCAATTTAGTGATCAGAATTTCTTTTTTACCTGTTCATTACAAAATTGATTGTTCCTTGGGCAGCACGTTTGAGTAGAACTTCCCTCGCCTCAATGGCAATTCCTTCTGGCTGCAAGAGAATTTCACTAAAGTTCCAAACATTGTAAAATAATATTTTGATCTCCACGTGATTTATTGTAATACCTCTTCTGGAAACCAAACCCCAGGCTGTGTGCTTCCCTCAAGAATTGCTAGAGCAAACGCAGCTGTTGCATTTCCCACAGAGCTGAAAGAAACGAACCCTATAGTTATGATATCTAGCTTCTAGAGCCGCCAGATTACATCAATTGAAATTTATTTACATAAGTGATGTATAACACAAGGGCATCAAGAGATTGAAGGTAACATCAGAGAAAGACTCGGCAGGGTTCCCTTGACCATGATAAATCTCTGGAAAGCAAAATCTTACACAGAGAGTCTCCTGTGACTGAATATACCAACTGCATTGCGACCATCTGAACACTCCAAATCAACCTGTTCTCCAAACCCCAGCAAAACAAAACAAAGAAAAATTGTGCAAAATTATAAGAAATCTAAATTGTTTTATAAACTGAAGTAAAATGAATAGATTTCCACTAACCCCCTTTAAAACACTGTAAACTAGAAACAAATTATAAGCTTTTGTTTTTTTTTTTTTTTTTTTTTTTTGTCGGAGAACCTCTCCAAGGTAGGGCTCTTAGGACCCACTCCTGTAAAGTAAACCCCGGTCCCGTGCACCGCACCCTCGGAAGTTTCCCTACACGGAACTGGTTAAATCGTTGACTTTTCACCAGGGAGTGTGGCCCCTAGAGATTGTTTGCACCTAAGGAGATTTGAACCTTGGACCTGGGGGGAGCATAGCCCCAAGCCCAAAGCCTTTACCACTTGAGCCAAGCCTTTTCTTAGTCATATTAGTATCTCACCCTCATTGACACGCGCTCTCCAGCAATTCTATCCACTGCTCGTACTAAAGGGTCAAATAGTTGAACTAGTTCTTGGACTTTGCTTCTGTCTCTCAGAAACTCCTGCAATATTCAAATTATATAGGCTTATTAAATGGAGCTAAAAGCAAGGCAGTTACTGTGATCGGAAAATAATCAATAGTGAGCCATTTATCTCTTAATTACTGGTATATCAGTCAGGTCCTTCACATGTCATATAGGGAAGAAACTTTGTAGCACAGTATAAACCATCATAAGAAAACAGATTCTGTTATTTTTTGTATGCTAATTTCTCAAGAGACTTGATGATCAACTAACATCAATTAGATTATCTTGTTAGATAATTACTATGCACTCCCGGGAACGTGGTATGATAGTGATGGATGAAAGAGGTTTGATATGAGAGTGATCTAACGTTGAGAAAAATAGAGAATGCCAAATTGGATACAAAGACCAATATCAGGAATCTAAATTGTGTCCAAAAGAGAAGAGAAGGGGGAAATCAATAATTGATACTACAAGAGCATACCGCAGGAAGAAGACTTGTCATAGCTGCCATTCCCCAATTCCAGTAGAACGGTGCGGTTCCAAACCGAGCACTAACAGTTGGTATTCCTAGGACCTCATGTACACTTCTTACTTCAGGCAAATTCCTGAGAAGATAAAAAATGAAAAAGAAAGTTCTGTTGAGTAGAAATGTTGTAGGACATAAAGAAGCGTTGGAGTGTTGCATTGAGCAGCAATACAGAAAGCAACTGGTTCCATCAAAACAGCATCTAACTGTACAAACAAAGTTTTAATAAAAGTTTATTCAAGGAAGCACAGAAGTGTAATTACAAATGGATATATACCAATTTCCTTGTAGTCTATAACCTTGTCGGGCATACGCTTTATGACTCTTTACATTTAGCCTAGCCTATAACAAACTAAAGCTTGACTTGGACAGGGCCTATTAAGTTACCTTTATATCAGCTTTTGGGATGGATTCAACAAAGAGGCTTCAATTAAGGTATTTATGAAGTATGTTTCTCTTTTTTCACCAATAATGTACAGACCAGAAACTTGAACATTGGTGGACATAATGGATGAAACTCTTGCATCAGGTGCATGAAATTCACTGCTTTGAAAGCTTTTGTTGCCAACAGAACTTACAGAAGATAAACATCTCTCTTTCCAATTCCTTTTCCAAAGTCAATATTGAGCATCCCACTATAAGGCTTCAGCTTGATCATTTCTCCTGATTGAATAGTCAACCATCATAGTTAGCATCAAGTGCAAAATCGTGAGCTATCTAAAGAGAGAAGGAATTCTTTATTTGTATAGTGCTTTTGAAACTGACCTTTATTATATGCAGCCACTTCCTCTCCAAGAAGTAAAAAGCTAGTAGCTAAGATAGTAGGACCTGCACCACCAGTGCCTGCTGTGTAGTAGTAGAATCTGACGAGCATATTTGAGTATAAGTTGCAAACTTTTTCGTAGGGAAAAAGGAAAGTAAACTGGTACAAGGGGAAACACAACCAAACTTAGCCTTAATTTGCAAATAATCAGAGACAACCACATGGATCTTTTTCTGTCATTTTATCCTATCTAAAGTATGCTGTCTCTCACCTCCTAATTGGGTGCTTGGTGGGCTGCAGGCCCATGCACAGAGCAGAATTAGTGTACTTCCACAGAGAATGTATTTTTGGCTCAAGATAAATTAACCATTCTACACACTCTTTCTGCAAGGATTACTAATCTTCACAGTTTTTTCTCACCCTCACGTTTTGATGTCGCTGGTTCTTTGCATCCTGATTGTACTCCGATATACATGATTTTCTTAACACAACTTTTGTACATGCTCAGGGAAAAGAAATGTACATTGGTTTCCTCTCAACTCTATCTATAGTTCATGTGTCAGCTGCAGTGCCAAACAAAAGAAATAAACATATAAAATTTATTATCAGTAAAAATAACATGTAAAATAAAATGGAAGCAATTACCGTAGTCTCTCCGGCTCACCATTACTTTCACTTCTTGAAGCACGAACTAGTTCTGCTGCCATCACTGTCATATAAATGATGAGAAGAATTAATATTTGGCATGCAGGACCCCAGTAGCATTCATGAGAACGTTTTTATCTTTCACAAAAAATAATCTGACCTAATTTCTACACTAATGCATATGCAAAGACTGTTCTCTTTCATAGGTAGTCCCAAGTCCACTATGAACCGTTCCAATATTCAAAAACTGACAAAGACAATCCCATGTAATGGATCATGAACTATTGAGCTTAGATTGGTTGAGTTATACCTTTAAGATACAACTCATCTTAAATTGACAGGGCCCACTTGTCTAAAAAAAATTCCTTTTGCCATTCAGCTTCACCTAGAGCCATGTAGGGAAAGATATTAAAGATGCTCATAAAATATCGCAGGATGTCTTATCTAAGAAACCCTCATAATTTAGTGCATGTTTATTTACTGGAGATCTCTTAGACTTGGCATTCATGGGGAAGTCTCACTTCAACATAAGCTGCTAAATGATAATCTGTAATAACTTGGGGTTGCCCAGCGGACGCGCTCCCCTGGCTCTAAAAAAAACCTGGTCATTAAGGCCAAGCATTTACACCTTGCAATTGAAGTGGCGAAATGGCCACTTCATTGCAAGTTAATGGCTGGCCTTAACCAGCTGTGAGTTACACAAGGAGAGGACTACATATAGCCCCTCCCCCTTTGCAATGTGCACAAAGTCCAACATCTCTCTCTGCTTGATCTCACTGCAAGTGTTCTTAGGCCATGGATATTGTGAATATCGCTAATCATAGTGTGCTCCACTATTGGGATGAATCTTTCAAGCCTGAAGGGCTGAACAAGTGGAACAACTATGATGAAGATCCCGTTTTCAGTGCAAGTGAGGTACCAAAAAACTATGTAATTTCTAACATGATCCATATGGTGGAACACAGTGCCCAGATGTAGGAAGAAGATCCTCTTTTTAGTGCAAGTGAGATACCAAAAAACTATTTGATTTCTAACATGATACAAATGATGTAACACCGAGCCCAGATGATTAATAGAATGCCCACTACCATGTTTAAGACTCCTGGCCCTGCAGGCTTTAACCTAGTACATGGCATTACAGTAAAAGTATGATTACTTCTTTTCTTGGTTATTGAATGTCATTCATTCCTATTAATTTTCAAGAATGTATATTCATTAAGTGTGTTAAAACTTATGACAATAATGAATACGATAGCACCATTGCTCACTCCTGGATAAATCCCTCCTGTTGTTATAGCTGGAATATTTGCAGCTACTGCTCTATCCTTGAAGGATTTAGCACGCCATGAATAGGTTGTGTCATCACAAACGTCAACATACGCTGTCTGAGGAAAGAGTGAGAAACATTATTTGGGAACTTGCTATATATATTATCTATAGAGGTATCCAAAAATATGTTTTATATATGTACATGTCTGAGAGTGTGCATGTTGTATATGTTCCCAGTAGTTAATGACTTACCAAAACTTCAGAACAAGTTAGGTTTTCAACTGTAGTTGTTACCTTTGCCTCACCTTGGTTTGTATGGCAGCTTCCAGAACAGTGCACCTCTCTGCCTGTTGGAAAGGTCCAGCAGTATGAACTACAAGATCCACATCTGCCGAAAAACTTGCAAAGTTTAAGGCTTGACTATAATGAGCTACTTGAAGGATGTCGTTTCAGGCATCACCTATAAATTACTGTTCTAGAGAGAGAGAGAGAGAGAGAGAGCCTCAAAACAAGATCCCAGGCAGATATTACTTACCACTCACTCTATCTATATCTGTATGGCTTATGAAAAAGTCCTTATGGAGCCCAGTAAATGGATGGAGGGACTGATCTTTAGATAATAATGTGTCAGCAGAGTTACAAAGTCATCTAAATCCCAGGTATGACACTAAAGGAACGTAGATCATTGATCTGGGAATATATCAAAGACTGAATAAGGCCAATTTGTTTACTTCAAGTAAAATATTTATAATGTGAACAGAATAGGTTACATATGCAGCGAAAAAAGCATATGAAAAACCCTTTAGAGAGCAAAAGGTGAAGCCTGTCTTTGATATCATTTGTCCCATGCCACACTTGGACATATACCAAAAAACCGCTAGTCAATATTACAATTGGAGTCCCTTGAAAGTATTATAAATCACAAAACTTCTCCCTACCAAGAAACATGGAAATCCCATTTATCAGCCTCTTTCCCATACTCAGCCTGGGATAGTACAAATGGTTCTCCTTTGTTGTGCTCGTGATTCAAAGTTTACACGCAAGTCAAGCGAGTGTTTAGTTAAGAATTCCTTTTTTTAACCTTTTGTCTTCTTTTTCCTTTTCTTTTCCTTTTCAACTGGGAGCCTGTAACAAGTGCTCGCGAAATGTAAATTTAGCAGGCTAAATGTGAATTTTGAGGAAGAAGGCAAAACAAATAGCGCTTCTTGTTAAATTAAACATTTCAAACATTTCATGAACTGTATCCACAGCAGTGTCCAACTTAAAACCACTGGACGGTTGCATGTGGTACGCATGTGATTGAACAATATTCAAAATACAGGGACGTTTCATGGAATCAGAAAACTAAATACATTATGAAGTGTTTTTGTTTGGTATAGGTTGTCACTCCGACATACCCTTAAAAGCTGCCTCCAGGGATTTGACATTCTCAATATCGACTTCAGCAAACTGAGAGTTCCCCCCGAGTGTAGCCACCATGGAAGCACCTTTTTCCCTGTCATTAGTGTCAATTTCCATAAAATTTTGGACTTAGAAATAATAATATCTAACAGTGAAGATTTCCTGCGATAAGATAGACAAATGGCATTATAGCAGTAGCTTCTTTTTTTTTTTTTTTGGAAGATATGAAGAAAATTCCATGCTTTATCCAGTTGAACAAAGCAAAAGAACACAAAAGCATAACAATCTTTTCCGTTAGTTTTCTTTCCTTTCAATAGATTTTCTCGGGAAACAAACAAGAAGCGAGACAAGGAGTAATTCGTTTTGTAGTTCATTCACCTATTACGACCAGCAACAATGATACGGAGGTCGGGACGGAGGCTGGAGAGGGCGATGGCGGTTGATCCTCCGACCCGACCCGTACCTCCCAGCACCAAAACCCGGGCATTAGGAGACGAGCTCTCAGGGTGGCGAACCCTGTACTCGCTCTCTTCTTTAGCGCACGCCAACGGAGTTCTGCTCTTCACTAAATGCATCGAAGCCCTCACCGCCATAGTCACCCCAACCTCAATATCTCTCCATGGCTATCCCCAACTGTTTTATCTCGTTCCCAGTTTATGTTGATGCTAACGTGGCACTATACGGGCCCTCAATATATCCAAAGAGAAAGTAGCCGTTTTTAGTTAGGTTTTGTTATTCATCCTCTTCACACTCTACATTTCATATTTTTTAATATTTTTTTAAATTTTTTTTTGAATTTATTTTTTTAAAACTATTTATAATTTTTTATTCACTATTCATATAAAAATATATTTGATAAAAAAAATTAAAAAAAATGTAGAGTGTGGAATGTAGTATAAATAATAAAGTTTGAATAAATTTTTTCTTTTTAGTTTTGTTATTTATGACACACTATATATTATAAATTTTTTTTTTTCATAAATTAATTGTGTTCTTTACTTATCATCCATACGTCATAGCCACCCCAACCGTAGAACAACGCAAGAGTGAGAATGTGACGATAGTAACAGGTTTGACAATTGGGTGAAACATCTCCTCATAGTCATGTCCGTGGACTTAAGTGAAGACAAGGGCAACAAGGCGGACTTTGTAATGTTTAATGGACCCATCAGCCCGGGTTTTAATTTTGAAAACTCCCTTGCTACCAACCAAATTCATATTTGGGCGTTTAGGAACTAAAGTTCATGTATGATTTGTGTGAAGGGCCTTAATTTCATCTCGCATGGCCTACTGCCACCGTGGGTCTTTGAGAGCCTGGATGTAGGTCTTAGACTCTTGAGCATGGGCCTGTAAATTAGCCACAAAATATGCAGGTATAGGATAACAAGTGGAAAGGTAGACCTTAAGACGTCTAGTGCCATCTTGAGTCCTTGTAATCATAAGATGATTGCAAACTGGGCTTGGGAAGATAATGGGTGATGGCTCATTTGATGTGGGAGATTACGCAATAGGAAATGATGGAGCCAACGAGAAGGTCGGGCTAGAGGGGTCACTAAGGACTGCTACCACTAGAGCTGAGGGCATAGACTCATGCGCAGCATGCTGTAGGGCCCGAGGAAAAGCACGGACCCGGTGAGACATGGATAACATGCACACCCGAAAACTCTTAAATGAGTACAGGGAGGAATGTCAAAAACCAGCTCATGAGGAGAGTTATTATGTAGAACTAGAGTGAGTAACTTGTTTATGAGAAACACTGCAATGTGAAAAGTTGTTGTCCAATACTTAAATGGAATGGAGGAATGAGCCAACAAATCAAACCCGTTTCAATGATGTGGAGGTGACGACGTTCAGCCAGACCATTTTGTTCGGGAGTACCGGAACAAGAGAGGTGATGAACAATCCCATAAGACGCAAATACTTGTCGTAAAGTGTGATTAACAAATTCACCTCCACCATCGCTTTGGATAACTTTAGGCCAGATGTTAAACTAAGTTTCTAAGAATTTTAGGACGATGGGAAAAATAGTAATAACATCAAATTTTGAACCATCGAAAAATGCCAAACACAGCGGGAATATTCATCAACAACGACAAGATAAAACCGATAACCATCGTAAGATGAGAGAGTGGCCGGACCCCAAATATCACTATGAAGAGTATGCAAAAATGTAGAAGCATATGAATTTCTAGAAGAAAATGGTAATTTGGTAGATTTTTCCAAGCAACTCACAAAAACCAATTGTTTTATTCAAAGATGGTAAACAAGACAATAAAGATTAAAGAGTCTGAGAATGAGGATGCCCCAGCCTTGCATGCCACACAAGTCCAAAAACTTTAGCTGTCATCAAACCAATAGGTGGGTGCTCAAGGTGCTTGGAAGTGAGCTGATACAAGCCATCCTCCATAGAGCCTTTAAACATCACCTTGCCCGTTCTCAAATCCTAACAACAAAGCCCCATGGATAAAATAAAATAAAATAAAAAACATCAGTGATTATCTTGTGTAAACTGAGAAACTGAAAGTAAGTTTTTAGTGATTTCAAGAACAATAAGCACATTATCTAATCTGAGATTAGTGACAAGAACTTTAAGATTACCAAAACCAGTAATTGATAGACCATTTCCATTTCCAACCACGACTGAATCAGTTCCAAAGTAAGGGTGAATACCTTCAACATCAACAGTATTTGAAGTCATATGATGATTAGCCCCAGTGTCCAGGTACCATGGTTCATCAACAGTGTCACCCACCTTTAAGGCTATAAAACCCTTGTATTGTCCGGCCTCTTCATCAGTGGCACAACAACCCTCAACCTTGTGGTTTGGACCACCGCACCAGAAGCAAGTGATGTGAGCGCTACTACCAATACGAGATCCATTGGTACCACGATCTGAATCACGGCCACCACAAGTGAAGGGTGTTGTGCGACTACCAGTGAATCATTGGAGCAATTGTCAATAGAGCGACAGCCATTGGAACGTTGTTGAGATCCACGAGTACTTCCATTTCGACCTCCACTAGATCCAGTAGAAAAACCACGCCTATTTGTATAAAAAGTAACAACAGGAGATTTGTTTGGACAGTGATGAGTTGTAGCTCAAAGTCTCACAACTTACTAATAACACCTTCAACAGAGGGAAAAATGTCGCGAGCATTGAGAGCTATAACAATGGGATCAAATCCCAGACCTAAGCCATGAAGAAGGCACACAATGAAGTCATCATCGACCATGGGCTTCCCGGCACCATGAAGTGAGAGAGCCAACGCCTTGGCTTTGTGGAGATAATCTTCCAATGAAGAACCTCCTTTAGTGAGTGTCTGGAGCTCACCTATGTAAGCCATACACAATCACGTGTATGGCTTACATACAATGATTCCAAAACATCCCAAGCATCATGGGATGACTCACTATTGATGACCTAAGACAAAGGGGCGTTAGATAGAGAGGTATTTAGCCAACCCAGAATTAATTGGTCAATGCGCAGCCAATGAGCTGCCACTAGGTTGGGGTGCACCGTACCATCTTCACCGATAGTAGTTGCAAGTGGACATGGAACCTCATTCTTGACATAGTCAAGAAGGTCATGGCCACATAAAACAGGGACAACTTGGGCTTTTCACAACAGGTAGTTAATGGAGGCAAGTTTAATCGAGACCTTAGGGAGGTTAGTCTTGGTAGGAGAAAACATAAGTGAAGCAAATTCGTCCACAGGTGGGACCGAAGAGGTTGAAGAAAATTCCAATGTACCAACATCGGGAGCATCTGATAAAATGTAGAAGAATGGCTTACCTCACATGTGAGGTCCTTGTATTCATTTATAGGAAAGTTTACAAAGGTCAACTACCAGCTATACAGTTGCAAAACAAGGAAAGTAATAAGTATAAAAATATATAGCTATACAAGAATCTTTGAATGAAGAAAATATGGGGAGGAAGTCACGACAATGACTAAGGAATCCTTTTTAGATATTATGTTTTGTCACCTTCGACCCGACCCGTTCCTCCCAACACCAAAACCTGGGCATTAGGAGACGAGTTCTCAGGGTGGCTAACCTTGTTCTTGCTCTCTTCTTTAATGCAAGCCAACAGAGTTCTACTCTTCACTAAATGCATCGAAGCCCTCACCGCCATAGCCACCCCAACCTCACCATCTCTCCATGGCTATCCCAATTGTTTTATCTTGTTACCAGTTTATCGTTGATGCTAATGTGGCACTATATGGCCCCCTGTATATATCCAAGAGAAAGTGTAGCCGTTTTTTAAAAGTTTTGCTATTTATCATTTCCACACACTATATATTATAATATTTTTATTTTTTTAGTTTTATTTTTCCTAAACTAATTGAGTTATTTTACTTATCATCCATATACCAAACATTTGGTGAGAGAAAAAAAAATTAAAAAATGATGTGTGGTGTATGATGTGAGAATGATGAGTAAAATTTTTCATTTTTTAAAAAATAATTATAGTTTTGTTTACACCATACATTATTTACGTGATATAATTTAATTAAGAGTTATGCTACATACAATCTGTTTTGCGTACTCCTTGCACACTTCATTAATTTGATTGGCCAAAGCAGTTATTTTATATTAAAAAAAAGTTACGCAGCCAATCACATTAGTGGAGTACACAAAGAATACGCAAAAACGATTGTACATAGAGTTTTTGCTTAGTTTATACGTGATATAATTTAATTTAAAATATTTAAATTACCCAAATATCTCTGTATTGTAACACAAATATCTACCAATTCACTCAATAAATTAGTTAGTCATCAATTATGTAATTATTTAATAATAAAGTAATAATATAAAGTAATTAAATTGCATAACACCAAGATTGATAACGAATGGAAATCTTTTAAAGAACTCTTTAAAGATAAAATCCTACAGAACAGCCAAATCTAGAAAAGTTAATTTTATTATTTGAAAATCAAGTACAAGTAAGTCTTAATTATAAAGCTTTTGTCAATTGACTCTCTTACTTGACATGACAACCGACCCGTTTGTCTCTGCCGCAGTAGCAGTTAGGACCTCTGACGATATTCAAACATTGGATTTTCTTCTAAAACTCCAGTGACTAAATCACAATCACGCTATCTCAATTTTGGATCAACATTCACACTCTTTGAGAGAAACAATATGAAAATTTTTCAAGAAATTTTCTCACCAAAATATGCACTAGAAAGTGCTTTAAAAAATATCCAGAACTGAATCTTTACGGATCTTAACCAATAGGATATCTTAAATAAACAATCTGAAAGCAGTTTGAATTGTACTAAGATTCTGATAACTGAGTGTCGCTGTCCCGACAGACTCTACTGACATAATGTTGACACCTGGCACATTATCTTCTCAGCAGTAACAATTTCACATTCAAACTCTTCTCTATATAATACTAAAACTCTTGGAACTCCATTTTTATACTCTTGACTTATCTAAAACACTTCCTAACAACTAGGACTGTTCATCCGGGTTCCGACTCGAGAATCCGGATATTCCCAGACCGGAACCCGGATGTCAAACCCAAGCCGGAACCCAAACCGAGTTAACCCGAGTCAGACCCAGTTCAGAACCTGGATGAATCCGGGTTTTTTAAAACCTGGATTCCGAGTTCCAATTTAAACCCGATTTTTTTTAATATCTATATATATATATAAGCCTATATATTGTTTATATGATAGATTCCGGGTACCATTGAACCCGTGTTTTTTTTCATATAAAAGCCTATATATATTTTTTATATGATATTGATGTAGCATGAGAATGATTTTATAAAATCAAATCAAATCAAATCAAAATGCATGAGACATTCATGATGCAATCCACTACATATTACATAGTTTGAATTAATTTGTTAAGAATATTACAAAACACATACATTGCTTTAATTAAACTCCAATACACAACAATAAACTACAAAGCATGGTCTTCTATCTTTTCGTACTTCTTATTCCATTATTTCCTGAAAGGTTTTTTCATCCTCATTAATTTCTATCTTTGTATAGCGTGGATTCATTGTCTCATCATTGATGCTACTAGAACTCCTGAAACCATCACATGGAAGTATTATTAGACTATTGTCAATAATAGTGGAACTGCAGCTTGAAAGTACGTACCTTAAAACTTGAAACTTCAATTGAACTAGAAGCATCAATAATAGTGGATGCAGCTCTGGAAGCAGCTAAAACTGCAGCTTCTTCATCACTCGTGCTTTTAAATTCCTTAACATATACAATAACAAAGCATTAAGAAGTAGAAGACTCCATTACTCCATATAATATATGCCAAATGAAAGAAATAGAGAGTGCTGCATACCTCAAAAGCTGCACTTTTGACAACTTTAGCAGTATAATGTCAACAAATTATACAATAAAAATATTCTAGGCTGCAAATAATGGGAAGTCACAGTGCATTTATATAAAGAAAACAGTAACAACATAAAGGCAATGTCTTATCTTACTAAGCTTGTCCAAAATTATTCCATATCTAAAAATTTCTAAATGATTCCAACAATAGTTACATCTCCCATTGAGAAAACTATTTGGGGAAACTATATTTTACACCCTCAATTATGCAAACTATATTCCCCAACAAGTAGCTTCCAACAAGGGCCCCATATCACTTGTGCTGGTTGTGATAACATCAATGACCTAAAAACCAAATATAATTGGCTTCTCAGCTAGTAACGAAAACTGATTTTGAAAGACTATCACTACTTGTATTAGACATGTGGATAATTCAGTTAAATCTTCATTAAATTCACACTTTTATATTTTATTATTACTTATTATATTTATCAAAAAGGTTTTGTTATTCATTATTCTCATACACTAAACATCACATTTATTTTTATTTTTACTTTTATAATTTTTAAATTAATTAAATTATTTCACTGATCATACATAAACTGCATATCTAGTAAGAAAAAAACAATTAAAAATTATGTGTGGGATCAAGATGAGCATAATTTTTCTTACCCAAAAACGTAATTTATGATAAATAAAGTGGCAATTTCACGCGAAAGAACCTCGCCATGGCGAAATAAAGCCGAAAGAAAGACAAGTCCAAATCTTTTGGTTAACGGTAAAAAAATCCCCAGAGATAGTCTAATGAATTCGGCAATGTGAAATTATGGGGAGGCAAATCCGTCATTTGGCTCTGCCCTATAAGTACCCCCTCACTTCGATTTCCAACGTCACAACTTTACTGCAAAGCCCCGTTTCTCGCTCACACTCGCTCGCCGTTCTTCAACCAAATAATCTACACTGCTTCACGGACGAGTCTCGCGGACGAAAGACGCCGGAGGAATAGTACTTTGTATTCCAATCCACATGCTGCACCATCCAATCAAAGTAAAGAGAAGCCATTATAGATAAATAATATAATCAGCAGTAGACATGGACAAATGTTTGAGAAGGCTACCTTTTACTAGGACCAGTTGAAAGATCACCTCAATCTGCACATTTATTGACAACAACATTAATTATAAGCAGATAAACAGAAATCCATATTCAAGCAAAATTTAATATAAGATAACTTCTTGCTCTCTCTGTTCAGAATTGATAACCATCAGCAAAGCAACAATATGTCAGTACTTGGTGTTGCCTATCAAGTTACAGAAGTATCATTTTTTTATAGGTAAGTTGATATTATATTTAGTTGAAACAATCATTGAATAAGTAATTGAAACCAATAAAATGAGCTGTTATGGTGGGCATTTTAAAATCTTCAACTTCTAATAACTCCAATATTTTTAAAATAGATAAGAGGATAGAACTTGGAAATGATTACCAATTTCTACTACATAGCTCTACTATTGATTGGAAGAGTTATCATGATTTTAAATAAAAGTACATACGAGTTTAGTATCAAACCTATTATAAGAAAACTTATGCCCACGATGTAGATCTCACAAACCCAGATCCATATATTATTAGGAGATTTTGTGGTTATGGATATTTTCACTCTTCTCCCTTCTAGATCTCACAAATCAAGATCTAACCCATAAAAATACTACACAAAGATTACTCCATTCAAATATTCACATCAAAATAAGCCCAAAAACAACATAGAGAACAAAAACCCAGTCGCGGAAAGCAAGCCAAAACCAGAAAAAAAAAATAGCAAAACAATGTAATCCTTTCCCAAAACAGACCCTTATCATTTCCCATATGCTTACAGATATAAAACACTGTAAAAAAAATAATATATTAAAAAAATAGATTTGGAAGTGTAAATACGAACCTTCGATTTGTCAAGAAGGACTAACATAGAGAATACGAACCTCCGATCGGCAGAGGAAGAGTGGCAGGAGGTAGGGTTTCAACACGAGAGAGAAAGAGCGAGAGAAGAAGACGACGGAGCCACGACCCATAAGTGAGAAACTCGAAGCGAAAGAGAAGAGAAGAAGACGACGAAGCCAGTGACAGAAACTCGAAGAGAAGAGAGAGAGAGAGAGAGAGATAGGGGGGAGTCGGGACGGCGATGACCTAGAGCAAATTGTGAGAGAGAGAGAGAGAGAGCATAGCAAAATCGAATGAAAATGTTGTGTTGCATATAGAATCATATAAATGCGGGTTTCGGATTTCCAATCCGGAACCCGCTTTAAACACCCACATTTGGACCACATAGGTCCGGGTTTTATAATCCGGATTTCGGCCCGGATTTGTTCCTGGCCGAAACCCGGAACCGGAATCCGGATTTCGAACCGGGCCGAGAAAAAATCAGGCACGGATGAATAGTCTTATAAACAACTTCTAGATAAACTCAAAATAGCTATAGTTAAATTCTAAGTGTTTTACATTCATCCAAATTACAAAACTAAAAATAAGATGAAGTCCATCATCTTAGTCACATAATCTTATCTAAACTTATTAACTTAGTCACCTAATTCTAGCCAAACCCTGACAATTTACAAATATAAAATATAAAATTTAATTATAGAGAAATAATTGCATTGATTAAGGTGTGTATTATAATTGTTTAATTATTGTCCTTTTATATAAGATTAATGAAAAAATAATAAATAATTATTTAATCATTTAGATAAGGAAAAGATTATGATTAAAAGATGATACATGTCAGAACCTTTTCCAGCGCGATAACCAATAGTTGATCACATTACTCTTACCATGTTTGTATTTGTGGTGTTTATATATGGCTTGCAAGAATAAGTAAACGAGACAAGTGGAAGAGACAGATTTTACACTAGCCTCATTTATTTTCGCAGATGACATGACATGTGATGAGATAAGTTGAGATTAAAACTCACTACAACAAATATTTTTTTTTTCGGAAGTGACAGTCGTGAGAAAAAGTATATCCTTAATGGAAAAAAAAAAATTCCACTAATTTATTCCATGGGAGACTTGTGGTATATAATTGGTGAAGAAAAAGTCTTTTTCCACCAAACCACAAGTTCATGGAAAAAATCTTCTTTTTCCCGCAACATCCGTGGCAGTTAAAACATTTTTTTTTTTTTGCAAATAAGGTCTTATCTAGTATAATATAGTGGAAAATAATATCATTCTCCATGTGAAGAGATTGTGGCAAAAAGTGTTTACCCATGACATGTCCTCATGGAAAAAATTGTCTTCGGTATTTCCAATCAAATACTTTCTTGGGAAATAAATATTTTTCACAAAGTATTTCGTCGGAAATATTTATTTACAGTGAAATCTTATCTCGGGAAATAATCACTTCCCGCAAAAATAAGTATTTGCCACGAGTTTCATTCGCGGCAAATGCTAAGAGATTTCAGAGAGAAAAAAATTGTTAACTAAAAAAATGATCATAACAAATAGTCTAATATATGCTAAAATAAATATATCCGAACTTTAGAGATCCAAATTCACACTTATAATAAATTTTTTTAAAAAAATTAGAATTGTGCAAGCATTCAAAAGAAAAACTTCTAATAAGAACCCAAGAGAGGAAACTGCCCATACAATTTATACACATAAACCACACAATCACAAAACTTGATATGTTAAAATTCATGACCCCACAAAATACAACCATACAATCCATTCAAGCTTTATAAGATCAACATACAATCAATTCAAAGCACTCATTTGTTTTTACAAGCTTCATCCATACTCAATACATTTAATATACATAATTTTCAAATTTTCACACAAAATAAAATAAACAATTCAATTTTTTCAAGTCTCAAAATAAAAATAATATTAAAAAAATATATTTTAATAATATTTTATTCAACTTTTAAATGTGTACATTAAATACATGATCCGCATTAAATGCATTACCAAAACTAGGTTAGAGAAGTGGAAACTTCTCGTGCAAGGCTCAAGCAATCTCCTATATATAACTATCTCTTGGTAAGACATAAACCTTCTACATTACTAACTTAGGCATTTTCTATTAGAATCTCCTCGTGTTGTTTTCATTGCATATAGGTGCTGAGCGAAGGAGGGCACGGCGGACGTTCCAGCTAGCTGACAGATAATTTTCTCAACATGATATTCTCCATTGGTAGGTTTTGTCCCCAACAACAGGCATACAACATCTTTTATGATTCCTTTTATAAACCATGGACATGGACAGTTTTGCTGTTGAGTCTTATGATAAAAACTTAAAACAGACGGAACATAAAATCATGGAAACTTTTGTTGTTGGCCCTTCCTTCATTCAAACTCCAAAATGTTGTCTTCTTTTCTAGGCTTTGGGCTTTGGGCACATATATGTGCAAAATCGGGAGCTTTGCTTGCTGCAACATGAATAATGAATATGCAGCTGAAAAGCGACTACCATAATTAATTGAAGAGAGTTGCGTACGGTGCATGGGATGGGTCCAAAACCAGAAACGCTGCTCATGAACACGTGAAAATTTAGGAAGTAGGAGGAAGTCTTGGTGTTGTGAGAAACTCATTCTCTTTTGTTTTGCTTTCCCTAATTCCTTTGGTGGGAAGACAAGGTCAAAGGATAAGAACATGAGTTGTTGTCGGAGGTAATCAATGAAAGGACACGTTTATCAGCTTGATGATGATCATGTCCTCTTTTTGTACGGAAAATGGTGGTGGTTGTGCGATACAGGTTGATGTGAATGCAGAGCCAAAAGTAACATAATGATCTTTTGGGCTACAAAATCAGGTAAAAGCTCACAACCCCCCATGATATTCTCTTCAAAAGGCCACTCCGTCAGGCCGATTGAGTAGCATGATCATTCACACCACTCCAATGCAACACAACTTAAAAAATTATTTGGCTTTCTTTGAAGGAATGATGAAGTTCCATAGTTCAAGGACCCACGCACACAGATTGTGCTGCTCAATTTCACTGTTTCCATCCTTCTATTATCAATGTTTGTTACTGTTTGACTCTTTAATAATAAGAAAAATGATATTTACAATCGTGAAGTGAACAAGCATCACGCGATTTTTTTTATAAAAAATAAGTTTTTTACAGGGACTCACATGGAACAAAACTAGTTTTTTAATAGTCAAGACGATTGCGCGACGTTTGCACACTCCACGACTGTATGTAGTATTACTATAATAATAATAATATGGATATAAATATTTTACATTAATCTATTTTATAATTACCAGCCAATGTGATAGTATCATTTCATCAAAAATTAATAACTCTTTCAAGTTTTCCGTTAATTTTAATTATTTATTGTTAGATTTATTATAATTATAAAAAATTAAAATAATTTTTTTAAGATGCCAAAATTCTATATCAGTAGGGTATTCAGTGTATCAATAACCGAGTTTACGAATATGTTTTGTAAGCGAAAAAAACAATTATTTAAAACGTTTCTGTTCATCTTTTTGCAATATATGTGAAAGAACAGAATGGAAATGGGGGCCCATATAAAATTTCTATTATACACCACTCTTTTTTACAAGTGGGCCCATACGATTCACTTCACATTATATTGGTCCTAGAGCCCATTTATATCAAGCACGTGGATATTTTGGACGGTTACTGGCTCAGATTACCAGACTACCTGTTTGAGTTATACCCTTATGGGTCATGTGATGCACCTTTTTGTCCACTTCTGCCCACCCACCAAGTTTTCCAATAACACCACTCCTTTTTTTTTTTAATTTCTTTGTGATTATTATTATTATTATTATTATTATTATTATTATTATTATTATATTCTTTCACTTATAATTTTGAAGTGGAAAATAGTCTTTTTATAATGTTAAAAGATTTTACAAAAAAATAAAATAAAATAAAAAGTTGAATGCTAAAGCTTTCTCAAGCAACCAATTTGACATATCGGAAGATGAATTATTTATATTAACTTTAAAAAATATAATAAAAGATTATAAAAAATACTGTATTATTTTTGTATGAAAGCGAGGGATGATGATAACGATGTGATATTATTGTGGGGGTGCATTGACAATTTTTAAAAATTGAAAGTTGATGCACATAAAAGCTTAAAAGAGTCAATTCTATGGACCAAAATAGTTAGGAGGTCCACAAATAAAACATGTTCATGTTAGTCAAAAACTCAACAAAAATAAATAAAAAAATTGCATGAAAAGTATTTTAGAGTAAATTCCTAAGTGGACAAAGGGTGAAAAGGGTAAATTGAATATCTGTCATGGGACCCAACTGGTCTGGTCCTCCCTTTTATGTGGAATGAATATAATAATAATAAAAGCCTTTGGTGGGCTGAGAGCCTGAGAGTAGGCCCAACCAAAAATTGTATTTACATTGAAATTATTAATGGAAGTTGCGAGTTGACGAAGATTTGCTTGTCTTGTTAGGGTGAAAAAACCACCAAACACATCCGACCCTGCTCTTGTTCCAATCAATTGTGTAGCAGGAGTTAGCTGTTTTTTCTTTTCTTTTTTTCTTTTTTCTTTTCTTTTTAATCTATCTTCTCCATTTTCTTGCTTACTTTGATGTTCATGTTTTATTTGGCAGTTTGGTCAATAAATATCCCAACTACCAATCGACTCAACGAAGCCGGTTTGATTCAACTGTCGAGTGTCGACACCCATTAGTCGTTTGCTTATACAAAATATTGTTTATCAATTATTATTTTATAGAGAGAGAGAGAGGGAGATTTTAAGGTCGATATTCAACCTCGACCATAGTAATTA
This sequence comes from Cyclocarya paliurus, assembly GCA_029856935.1. Classification (NCBI taxonomy): domain Eukaryota; kingdom Viridiplantae; phylum Streptophyta; class Magnoliopsida; order Fagales; family Juglandaceae; genus Cyclocarya; species Cyclocarya paliurus. Next base: position 3,854,341 of record CM056956.1, read on the forward strand.
GTAAGTGTGTCGAGATTTTAGACACCCAGCATATGTCGGTTTTCTACAAGGATAATGCTAGGCTGTACTAACTGTTGGGCGTGGTGCCGCTAGGTAATATTCATTCTTTTTATTTTTTTCTTTTTTTTCATATTTTTTTAATATGTTTAAATATTTTTAAAAAAATTAATATATTAATAGTCACTTTCTTAATCAGTAAATAAAAAAAATTAAATACATAAACGGTCAAAATAAAAAGACAAAGTAGCATTATTCTTTCTAGAATCCTAAAGTGAGTGATTGCATTACAGTGGTATGAACTTGATTTATAAATTTTTCAACTTCCTATACATTTGTAAATTAAACTTTATTTTCCCTAACATTTTAAGATAAATCAAATTAATTTATCATCTTGCCCTCTCCCACAACTAGTCCCAAAATAACTCATGGGACTATATTTTCACCATGACGTGTTTAATGACGATTTTAGTTCAACCACAAACTATATATGAGGTATACAATTCATAATCATTTCTTTCCAATTCACATCAAATTGGTTTCGAGGTCATGTCATAATGATTCACGCTTATAAATGTCAAGATGTCTCAAAAAATGGTCCATGTGAGGGAGGACATTGCAATCAAGTGGGCTCCTAAAGATCCCAAAATCTTCTTCAAGATTAGGTCCCCTATCTATCTATCTATCTTATATCTAGATATTTGAAATTGTTACCTTGATTGAATAAAAATAAATAAATACAGCTGATGTTGGAAAGGATTAATAAGCTGCTGGGAGACAAGAATAATTGGAAAAAGGATAAGAAGTTAGGTGAATTAAATTACTATCAATATATTTGCTTCTTAAAAATGCTTCCAATTAATGGGTCACTTCCCCCGCGGGGGGCCGGGGGTGCAATTGAAAAATTTAGAGATAAAACTCTAGCTGCCATCCCACTGTTTGCAAACAAGTTAGATTTTTGTTTAGGATAGCTTCATGTGTTTCTTCAGTCCATGTGTTTAAGAGCTAGTCGAGAGTGGCGGCGATGCTATGGCCGGTGGTCGTAAGGTTGGCCTATGTGGAGGCTGCTGTCTGTGCGCGAGCTGGGTGCTCGTGCTGTCTGGACTCGTGAAGCCAATGCTTGCAGTAAGTGTGCCATCTGGGTTCATGCCGATGCTTGTGGTTCTATTGGTTTTTGTTGTGTTTTTGTTTTGTAGTTTTTGTTGTTTAGTTATTAATAAAGAAGAAATAGGCTATTAGACTTGGTGTCCATAGCAGCAGTGTCTCGTACTCCTCCTCCCTATGAGGATAGATGAAGCTATTTAGTTCTGTTTTTATAGAACGCTTTATCTTTTTAGAGAGAGTTATTGAGAAGTTAAGACAATACCCACCACATTGTATGCGGAGATAATCCAGAGCAGATACGTAGTTTGACTTATAGTTTAGATTTTCTTGTATTATAAGTTACAGTTTTAACTTCAGTTCATTAAATGAAATGAAGTATATTTCTATTAAAAAAAATAATTAATGGGTCACTTCCACCAACTTTCTTTTGGAAACAATTCCATCAACCTTTTTCCTACTCACCTAATCTATGTCATGAAATACATGATTAATTAGTTTATGTGCTAATTCATGAAAAAATACGAAGGAATTTAGAGTTTTGCTATTTACAAATCAGTGTATAATATAAATACATCGCTTCGCTTGCAATTTAAAATATAAATATTTTTTATGCTAACGGATGCGACAGACTTTCACACTAGTAATATATTTGAAAACAAAACTTTGTAACGAAATACAAAAATGTGTGAAATGTGATTCACCCTTCATTCATTTTCTGGTCACCACTTATATTTATATATATATATATATATATATATATTTATATGGGCTTGAAAGTGATGAGCTGCATTTCATGCCAAGAAAAATGAGAGAGACTTGACTGAGTTGTGGCCAAAATGATGGGAACAACTGGAATTTTGGAAAGCCACCCCGGGGCACATATATCTTGAGGAGATACCAAGCAATTGAGTGGCAACTTTTTGGTCGGCAGGTTATGCCCTAGTTGTCCAGGAACTCTTCAAAGAAACTAAAATCCAGAAAATGAAATCCCCGGCCTCCAAAAGAATTTACATCATGTGGCTCATACACACTTATGTTGTTCACGTGTTGCATGTTTGGAGAAAGTGCATGCATGCGTCCTCCCGCGCGCCCTACCTTGTCCAAAAATACTTTCACCCCCCCATCTTAATTTTTTTTTTTTTACCCAACATTATTGGCACCTTGTCCGGCAGTTTTGTCTCATTCAAACATACAATTTCAAACACATTCATGATTTTTTTTTTCTTTAATTCATACAGTTGGCATTATAATGTCCTCATACACTAAGTGCTGCAACTCTACTTCATTAGTTTATTCACAGCACCAAGTGAATATTCTTATAGGATCCTTTGTCGACCTCAAGAGAACGATAGAGAAATTAATTCGGTTAATCGAAATATGATTATCATCAGGCTACCTTCTCTTAATAAGTGGGTCTAATATGTAAAATATTTAATTAAATAGATGAAAGTGTAGAATTAGAATTTGAACTAAAGACTTCTGCTCTAACATCATGTGAACGAAATCACTGTTTGTCCAAAAAATTTAAACCTATACTCATATGATCTATTTAAATAAATTTATGGGTCTAATTTATCTCATAAAATCGGTTCAACCAAAGATGATTGATCATTCCTTATAAATATGCTCAATACTTTCTCCACAGACAATATGAGATTATTCCTTAACGCCCTTCCTCACATGCAGACTAATATTTTTCCTAATTCTTGTCATGAGATATGTAGTGTGGACCCTCATTCATCTTGTAGTAGGTTTTGATATCATGAATAAGTTCATAAACCTAACTCATTTCTTAAAATCGATTTTATAAGAGAGAATTGTTTATTCTTTATAAACATATTTAAAATCTTACCTACAAATATCATGGAATTATTACTCAACTATTAAGGTGAGAACAAAAGTTGCTTTGAAAACTATAAGAAAGAAAGAAGATTATATGTCATATATAAATATTCTGTTGGTGACAAAAAAGAATAAAATAAAGAAGGAAAAATGGGCGGGGTTGAGATGCTCATATTCACAAGGCCAAACGTGACCTACTACTTCTTTTTTGTGTCTAATCAAAAATATGTCACATTGGGTCCGTCATCAGAATATGTCAATGCTTACGGCCTTCATGTTATAATAAAGACAGCAACAACCCAATTAAAAAAAAAAAAAAGTCGGATAAACATGCTTCACTCTGATTGGCCATGGACAACTCGGATAAACTTATAAAAAGAAAGAAAAGTTATAACAAAGCATCGTGTTTTATAATAATAATGCTCATGAAAAACTAGGGTTTCATGGCTTCTTGCAAGCATTAATGTCAGAATATTTTCACCGCGCGTCCAATATATAATGACATTTTTTTTTCTTTTGTTCTAATTTATATACTCTAAAATTAGAAATATTATTTCTCATCTAAATTTCGACGGCATCATGCCATCATGATAATACATATATATATTGCTAATAAGCTAAAGTATATTATTGGACAATATTATTATTTATTATTTTCAATTTATTAAGCCCACTTGACGGGTGCTTCCCCCACCAAATACACACCGAAACAAAACCCACATTATTGTATTAATAAATAATCACCACATGATGATGTTATCTCTTAGGAATTATTTTTTTTTTAAAAGAAAATTGATAAATACACTATACTTTTCATAATCACATTTTAAAACGAGGGGTACTATTATAAAATATCATATAAAAATAATATCACTTTATAAAAATATCATCATTTTACATTATATGTTGTAAAATGTGTTGTGAAGAGTTTTGTGTGTATCATTACTTTTTCTTTTTTCTTTTCTTTTCTGTAGTACCATTCCTAATACTTTTGAATATAATAAAAAAAGTAATATCACTCATTATCTTAATTTTTATCATCTTCGTCTTATGATATGTCATTAGATGATTGAAAATTATTTATTATATTTCACTTATAAATCTATCATCCAATACCATATGATAAGATGATAAGAAAATAAATAATGAATATAATTTTTCAATAAAAAAAAATAAGAATTTAAAGAGTAGTCATGAAAAATATATAGGAGCCACGTCGTCGACTTATAAATTTGAATGGTTTGGAGTTTTTTGGAATTCAAGATATTAATTTAGCACGCTTGAAAAGTAGTCATGAAAATATATATAGGAGCCACGTCGACTAAATTTGAATGGTTTGGAGTTTTTTGGAATTTAAATTTTGGTTTGGTAGCATGTGAGCTTTTCATTCATGTTCAAATCCATGAGTCAAATTAGCACTTTAAATAAATAAATGCAAAGGCATGGGCACCGACACGGAAGACAAATTCATCTATAATAGCCCCGCCTAAAAGGTAATAATTAATATATAGGCCGAATATCCTCACGAGATATACTTTGACAAATATCATAAAAATATCTTTATAAATTAACACAATAGGCCCTGTAGATTTCATTTTATTTTAATATATATATAATATCATATCAAATCATACTAATTTATAAATTTACTTTTATAAAATTATATTGTGAAAAATATATCCTCTATATGGTTGGCTTGATATGACTTTATTTGTAAAACAAAGAATTAAATTAAATATCTTATAAATAAAATCTTATCATATTACCAAATATGATTTTATTTGGCCTACTTAAGACGTGTCTTATACAACGTGTATGCCAAATGCACGATCCGGTAACTTGTGAAGTTCTTGTGCTCAACAAATATTAAGTCTAAAGAATAATGGAAAAAGATTCCCTCAAGATTAAGTACTAGAAAATGAAGGATATTGCCTCTTGTTTTATACCATATGATATGCATATTAAGGTTTTGATACTTATACTTGTGTTGTGTCTTGTTGGGATTGAGAAGTGATTTCATCTGAAATCATTTTATTATTATAATTTTTTTAAAATTTTTACATAAAATATAATAAATAATTTTTTTTTAATTTTTAAAATAATAATAATAAATAATATTATAATAAAATTTTATTTAATTTTTAATTTTTTTTAAACTCATCTCATCTTTATACATCTTTATACAGTATCCAAACGGTACCGAGTTAATCAAAGCACGATTTTTAAGTTCAATGTACATGGTTACGTAAATAATAGTCAAATGAATTTTATTTATTTAACAAGAAGAGCTGCACGGGATGACACTGCTCACCCACCGCCCTTTGTTATATAAATATGTATATATATATTTTATTGCTCTTCAACACGTGCTTCTTTTATATGTATGTCTGTTTTTTTTTTTTTTAAATATACAGATATATATATAAAAGAAAAGAGAAAAATTAACTGCCAACGCCTAATTCATAAGGATAATGATAGGGTTTACTCATTTACTAATTTTTTTTATTTTTTATTTTTATTTAATGATTAAAGAAGTGATTATTAATAAAATTATATATTTTTTAAATTTTTTTAATAATTAAAGATGTTAAAAAATATTTAAAATAAAAAATAAAAATTTTTAAATCTATTATAAATAATAAATAAGTAGTAAGATGTACCCAATTCAAGAATACTCCTAATAAGTTTTGTAAAACTCATTTTTATATAAAATTTAAAGAAAAGTAGTTCAAAATTGCCTCCAACGAATTATGTATTTTCAAATCTATTTTCTAATTTATTACAGTGTTTAATTACATGTAGCGTGAATTGTACATAAATGTAAAAATATTTTATTTATTTATTCTCTTTTCATATACTTTATTTTCTATAATAATTTCTTTCTTCTAGTACTTTTTTTCAACAAACTATTAAATAATATAATATAAAAAAATAGATAAATTGATATATGATATATTATAAAAATTAATATATAAAATAAAAATTAATAATATATTTTAAAAATAAGATGCATAAATAATTGATAGTGCTTGATAAAAGCTTCTGAAAAACCATAGCCTGCTGCGCAGTCAACCAGCTCAATCTCGTTATTTGTCTTCACAGAATGTACGGTCAGGGTAATTTATTACTACAGCATCTAAATCTCTATGAAAAAGTAGTACGAAAAAGATACCATATCATTAATGGAACATCCCGATGCATTCTTTGATCTTCTTCAGCATGGGCTTCCCTCACTCGTACAAAATTGCTACTTCCAACTGATATAGTGTTTGGCGTCGGGGTGAAGAAATGTTAAAAAGCTGATGATTAAAATTAAATTATATTAATTATCAACTAAAAATATATATTATCTTTTTTTTAAAAATATATTTATAGGCATAGAATGTGTAAGTGTGAGACTTTTAAAAATAAATAAATATAAGACTCATATAAAAAAATATAAGTTATGTTAGATATAGTCATAGATCGTATAGATGTAGCATGTTCCTTTTAAAAAACAATAAGGTTAACAATTAAAAAATTAATTTTTTCATATCAATATCATGTATTACTCATTTTTTTAAATGAATATGCGGCACTTGCGTACTCTATAACTGCAAATATCATTTCTAATTTTTTAATGGCCGTATGGAGTATAGCCAGGTGTTAAGGCATTGATTTTTTTTTAAAATAAGTGTGTGGTGCTTGCACAATTTATGACTGTATCTATCATTAGTACATTACTCATATTTTTCATCACAACTTAGTATGCAACTACATCATCAACTTCACATCCATGTGGCTTTCTCACACATACACAATTTTTATTTAAAAAACAAAATATAAATGAAGAAATGAATGGTAGAAAGTCATGTAGATATGTAAGTTTTTTTTTAATGCACTATAAGAAAAATAAATATTTATGACTAATTATTTGCAATGATAATAATTATTTGCAACGAAAAAAAAAATATTTTAATAGAAAATAATCATTTTTGTAAGAAATAACTAGTTACAAATAAGTAGTTTTTTTATAGTGATATTTTACAATTAGCATTTCTCTATTACAATTCTAATTAATTCTTGTGTTCAAAATGAAAGTTATTATTCACATGATCAAGTTGGATGAAGATATGAACGATCTTATAATAAAATATTGTATTATGCTATATTCACATGTATTTTTTTTTTATAAATACTTAAATTTCAAATCCTTATACATCAATTATAAATAAGATAACAACAAATCAACAAAACATGTATGCTTCCATTTAAAATCCAATTCGGTTCATTTCGCTAAATAAATGTAAATATATTTAAAATGTGATATATTAGTCAATTTTGATTGGTGACAATAAAAATCAAATATAAAGAAATAAAATTATATATATACAAAGAGATATCATAAAAATAAATTTACAAACTGATATTTCTTATACACAACTTGATAAAAAAAAAATACATTACTTATTCTATAATTTAAAAAATTATTTTATTTTTTTTCTTTGTCGAGCACATAGGAGCAAACTAAATAAGAGAGTAAGCTGTGAACTTTCAAGCGTGTGAGAATAAAATATTTTTATTTATTCTAATAAACCTTAAAATAATACTCAAGTGGTTTGATTATTTGTTTATATAATTCTCATGAGTGGCTCATTATTTCAAGAGGAAATGAAAAATAAAGTAATTTTTTGATCGTGAAAAAAGTTTAAAAATAGTAATAATAAAAGCAGTAAATAAAGAAAAAATATAGTAGAGCCAAAAAATGGTGAGGTGGTAGTGGTACGTACGAGTGGAGGTGGGGTGGGCTTTATTTGCTAGCACAGCTGGAACTTAGCGGGAGACAGCTGGCAGTACGGCGGCGGATACGCAGCTACCGTCGCCGTTTCATCTCTTTTTTGCCGAACAACGAATATAGTTGTCTCCTTGTGTACAAAAGAAATCCCCCCACCAATCCCTCTTTTCTGTGCCTTTTCTGCCCTTTTCTTTTATCTTCTAAAAGAATGCCTAATGAGGGACCTCCTCATCTCTTCTCCTTTGGAGATTAATTAGATATTACTTGAGAAATATAGTAAGAATAAATAGATATCTCACATTATTATATGAAAGTTAAATAATTTGCACACTTTTAAAGGCGTATGATATAATAATAGCAAAATTACAGCTTATTCGTAATTATCTAAAATTTAATGACTAAACGAGCATAATAGATAGAATACACCTTAAAAAAATCCGTGTATATAATCAAAGGATTTTGTCTAAAGAAAAATTAAATGCATCAGTCACTATTCACTACTCCACACCCTATAAAAAATATTGATACGTCCTATAAAAAACACTCTCACATTACGAAAAAAAAAAATTATAAGTGTAGGGTGTGAAAGTGAATAATGACTAATGCATAAAATTTTTCTTTGTCTAAATCATGAGATGAATGTGGGTGCCTAATTATTGTGATAATATTGTGATCATCGCCATTAGTTTAAAATATCATTTATTTATTAATTAACTAGTATTTAATTTGAGCTTATTAGTGGCCCTCTACAATAGATATTTTGACCTAGTTGTATTATATCTTTTAGTTGCATTTATTAGTGGAGCAAAGGTCATGGGTCTAATCCTCCCATCCAAAAGGAGATTAGTAAATAGGAATGCTTTAGAATTGAATGGTCCCCCAACACTTACCTATCCTCTTAAGAGCCTTGGGTAAAAGAAACTTGACTTTCCTTGCAACATTAACTCATGGGTATCTTAGTTCTAACTCCTGCATGGAAACCCAATCTTTATACATAACAATCTAACATCAATAATAATAATAATAATAATAATAATAATAATAATAATAATAATAATAATAATAATAATAATAATAATAATAATAATAATAATAATAATAATAATAATAATAATCTTCGTATCGAAATAAATTTAGTGATCATTTAAAATATAAATACCATACTCCATGACGTTTACCATTCTAGGTTTTATCATTTCTAATCACACTTATTAATGTTGTACATTTTACGTGAATAGTATATTAAATCACTTAAATGATACTATATTGACAGTGTGATTGAGAATGAAAAGATTTATAATAGAGAATATGATTGATTTATGTAATAATATTTACTTTGAAAATCTCTAAATGCTATTAAAAGTTGGAAATATTCTTAGCCTTTGAGGCTAGTTTTTGGTACTAGTGCCAATACCTTGCATAATGCCTCTTTGAAAACACATGATACAAACTCGTTGCTCTTGCGAAGGAAGAAAAACACTTACAATTGAGAAGTAGATTCTAATTGATTATTTTTATTATAAGCTACAATAAATGTATTAATATAATAATTGAGTGAATATTGTGATTGCACCATGTGTCTTAAACACTATCACATATTTCACACGTTTGACTTTGCATGCATGATTAATAGCAAGCACGTAATATCGTCACCATATTACATGTTCTGTCGACTTGGCACAAATATAATCACGTTCTTTTTTTTTTTTGACAATTCTTTAGCCCACCATTTGACCTTTTAATCCAAAATAAACTTTTATTCTTTCCTTATTTAATTGGGTATCGAAGATGTGTTGAAATATGTCCTAAGAATTTAATTATTTCATCGCGTAAAACTTACACAATATGATAATTATTATTAAATTACACAATATAATAATAATTATTCCTGATGAAATTTCTCAATTAACTTCAAATGATATCGACGCATATGCAAATTTTGAGAAATTCTCGCCATAATATTAGATAGATATAACACATCATGTGAATGCAATATTAGAGTTATAGTAATAGATTACTTCAATTTATAAGAGAGCATGGGGTCTTTTTTTGCAATTAGAAAACTTTTTGTGCGGTTTGGATAGTGAATTAAGATGAGATGAGATGAGTTAAGATGAAAGTTAAATAAAATATTATTAGAATATTATTTTTTAATAATAATATTATTTTAAAATTTGAAAAAATTGAATTGTTTATTATATTTTGTGTAAAAATTTAAAAAAATTATAATGATGAAATGAAATGAGATAAAACATTTTCATTATCTAAACAGGTACTATCTATCAGACAAAACAATCAAATAGACCTTTCAAAAGGAAGCAAATCAAAATTTTTTTTCCATCACAGAGAAAAAAAAGAAAAAAAAATTCACACTTTCATATTTTATTATTATTTATTATATTTATCAAAAAAATTTATTATTTATCATTCTCATGTATTATACGTCATATTTATATTTATATTTATTATTTTAAATTAATTAAATTATTCTACTGATTATTCATTCCTTACATATCTAATAATAAAAAACAACTAAAAAATTATGTGTGGGACGAAGAGGAGCATAGTTTTTCTTACCCAAAAACGTAATTTATGACAAATAAAGTGACAATTTCACGCGAAAGCACCTCCCCATGACGAAATAAAGCCGAAATAAAGAAAGAAAGACAAGTCCAAATCTTTTGATTAACGGTAAAAAAATCCCCAGAGATAGTATAACGAATTTGGCAATGTGAAATTGTGGGGAGGCAAATCCGTCATTTGGCTCTGCCCTATAAGTACCCCCTTACTTCGCTTTCCAACGTTACAACTTTACTGCAAAGCCCCGTTTCTCGCTCACACTCGCTCGCCGTTCTTCGACCAAATAATCTACACCGCTTCACCGACGAGTCTCGCGGACGAAAGACGCCGGAGGAACAGTACTTTGTATTCGAGGCGAGCTGTTACGGTTCTCTTATATACAGAGACCGAACAAAGCGGTCTTTTCGACTGTTTGACGGTTTGGGAAAGACAGGTTTGGGGACTAAAAGGGCGTGCGGAGTGTGTGTGAGGGCGCGCATGTCGAGACGACGTGGTTTTGGGGAGAGTCATACGAGGGAGGCCAAACAGCGCCGTATTTGGATGGTGTGAGTGATCGGAGGCGATAGATGGGTAGGGTAGTGGTGGTGGGGGTGGCGCTGACGGTGGCGGCGGCGGCCTGCGCGTTTGCATCGGTGGTGGTGGGGAGAAGAGTGAGGAGTAGGAGGAAGTGGAGGAGAGTGTTGGGGGTGCTGGCGGAGCTGGAGGAAGGGTGTGCTACTCCGGTGGGGAGGCTGAAGCAGGTGGTGGACGCCATGGCCGTGGAGATGCATGCTGGGCTGGCCTCCGAAGGGGGCTCCAAACTCAAAATGTTGCTCACCTTCGTGGATCGTCTCCCCAGTGGGTAATCACACATACATATATTGTCTTTTTCTTCGTTTCTCTTGGATGGATTTTTGGTTATCGTTGTTGGTTTTTTGTTCTTTTGGTTAATCGATTATTGCTGTTGTTTGGTTGTGAGTTAGTTTCGTTTTGGATTGGATGGTCTTTCTCTACTCTACACTTGACAATTAAGCCGGTCTTTTTTCCCTGGAATTTGATATATTGTGCTTTCATAGTTTTATAGCCCTGGTTTAACTGTTTTTTTATTATTTCATTTTTCACTTACTGGGCTTTTTCTTTCTTTATTCATTGCCTTCTACTTTAAATGTGTCAAAATTCCATCTCTGTTTGATTCCTTAAACAGTTTTCCCACTATTTCTTTGTAACAATACTGTTGTTTCTCGAATGAGTATCTCTACTTTTGTGACATTATGCGTTCTTTTCTTTCCCTCCCAAGTAATTTTCATTGGCGTTCTATTGTCATTTCCTACTGTTCATTGAGCTTTTGTGTTAATTTCGTTGCGAATTTTTAAAATTACTTCGTTTTTCTTAAGTTTATTTTGTTGGCTGCCCTTGCATTCTCGATCGAAGTGTGCCATTTTTTTTTCTAAGAAGTGTAGTCTTTTCCTGCCCTTTTCCTTATTGAGAAATTTGTTTTTTTTTATTTGATAGGTTATTCTTCTAGGAGATACTGATGCATGTCTTTTAAGGATAGGGATGTTTTGAAGTTATTTACTTTTCCATTTTAGATATCAAGTGTATATAATTTTATCTGTTGGTTTGACATTCGAAATTGTGATTAATTAATCTACTTTATTTGGGAATATTTTGTTTTGAAAATTTATTAATTTGGTTTACAGAATCTTGGAGGTTCTTCTTGTCTGACTTCCCTGCATAAATGCTCATAATTGTTATAGGATTGTTCCAGAAATACTGTGTTCGATTCCAAAGTTGGAATCCTTTTATTCTCTCCTAAATCCATTTTACCCATTTAGATTGGTCATTCCTTTTAGAGTCATGACTAAATGATTCTGCAATAGTATTTTCATTCAATAAAATTCTGCAAATTGGGGCTTTAACACGCCTTGAGTTCTCAGGTGTTTCTCGGTGTCATTTTGCTTCATTTAAGAGGTAATTTTGCTTCAGTATTTATGCTTTAAGTACTAACACATGCAATTGTTGCTTTCATGTCTGCATTCATTATCTCTGTCATGATGGATGCAATGAACATATGGTTCCCATCACTATATGACCAGGCTGTGACTGTAAAAATGTTGCATTTATTACCATTGTAAAATTGATCACTGTTTTGGCTTTTTCATCAGGAGTGAGAAAGGAACTTATTATGCACTAGATCTTGGGGGTACTAATTTCAGGGTCTTGCGGGTTCAGCTAGGAGGTCAAAGGTCCTCGATCATGGAACAACATGTGGAAAAGCAACCCATTCCCCAACATCTGATGACCAGCACAAGCGAGGTTACCGATTTGTTGCTCAAATAGCATATCAATATTAATAATTACTTTGAAATATTATGATGTGCTGATTTTATGGGCATTATGCTTTTATTGCAGAATCTCTTTGATTTTATTGCTTCATCGTTAAAGGAGTTTGTTGAAAGAGAGGGAGATGGCTCCCATACGCTAACCAGAAGACGGGAACTTGGATTTACATTCTCTTTTCCAGTGAAGCAAACTTCTGTTTCATCAGGCATTTTGATTAAATGGACAAAAGGATTTTACATTGAAGACATGGTTAGTTGGATTATATTCTTGTAACTTTTATATTATTGAAAGCTCAACAATCATAGAGCTGATACCATCTAGTCAGTCACCTTTCACAAAATGTAACAGCTTTTTTGCTGATGCAGAAATTGGGATGGTATCAGCTCTACTAGTTTCAAATCAAGCTAAAATTTGATTGATAATAAGCTAGTCTCTGCTTGCCAAATTAAAGCAATGTTCGTAATCGTTCTTTCAATATCAAATCATGACATAATTTAATGTAAGAATTATACTGGATTACTCGTAATAATTTGTTTCAATGATTTATCAAATATAATTTGTTTTAATGTCATATTCTTGATCTTGTTGTCAGGTTGGAAGAGAGGTTACGGAATGCTTAGAACAAGCAATGAGTAGAAAAGGCCTAAACATGCGGGTAGCAGTACTGGTGAGCTCTCCTTAATAATGTATTTTTTTTCCAAGTAATCATGAATTTTATTCAATAGGCATAGCCCAAGTACACATGATGTATCCAAAAGAGACACCTAACTAAGATTTACAGCCTATGCAAGAAACTCATGGACACTTGGTCCTTAAAAATCTATCGCAGCTACCCAAAGGAACAAAGTGTTGAAGAAGAAAACTTTAAGCTCATCCATTGCCTTCTCTCGATGCTCAAAACTTGTGTCATTCCTCTCTCTCCAAATGCACGATAAAAATATGAGAGATTTCTCTTAGTGCTGCAATTTGTGGATTACCATATATGCCCCTTCGATTTGCTAGGAGGTCGACGAATCTTTCTAGGCATAACCCATGCTAACCCCACTCTAGCAAAGAAATCATCACATAGGGTCTTGGCTACCTCACAATGAAATAGCAGATGATCTACAGTGCCCCCACTCATTTTTCACCTACAGCACCACTTCATCACAGCGATCCGATGTTTCCTTAGATTGTCTATAGTAGTGAGAATCTTCCCTAATGACATCGTCCAGACAAAAAAGCTGCTTTCAAGGGCACCTTAGACTTCCAAACGTTCCTCCAAGGAAATGGAGTAGCATCTTGGATGTCAAAAACCTGATAATATGGTCGAACTGTGAACTTCCTTGTTCTGAGGGGCTCCAAAGGATATTGTTTTGCATCTCCCACTGTCATTCTTGAAGATTACAGTATGTTGAAAATCTTTGTGAATGAACCCACTTCCTATTCTTTTGCCATGCAAGTAAATTGACATTTCATTGCAAGGTACCACTGGAGACTTCCATAAGATCAGCTATAGAGGCATCCTTTGCATGCACAATCTCGTACACTACTGGAAAAGTTTCTTTAAGGGCCCTCTCTCTGCACCATGGATCATGCCAAAATTTATGCAGGAGCCATCCCCCACTTTTAGCTGAGTGTCTCTCTAGAAAATGTCCCAATTATATGCTTCCACAGCCCCACTCCATGAGGTCCACGTACTCATTACATCTCCAAACCCCCCACCACCAAAAGCCCTACCAAACTTTGAATCTAGTACAACCTTTCATAGAGACTCCCTTTCTTATCTTAATGGTGGTTAACTGTGCTCGAGGATCGCATAGTGTTTTCTAATATATGAGATCATTGGGAAAAAATTGAAATCGTTGGATATGACGTTGTGTCTTTGTGTAATATTTTGCATTGGATAACCTTGATGGTGATCCTGATTATGCTGTTTTTTTTTGTTCTTATTTTTAATATGTTATTAGATATATAATATAATTTTTGATTGGCACTGGGTGTCTGGAACCAAGTCCTGACTTATCCCGGGGGTGAATCTATAAAAGATACTGTATTAGCTATTGATCATAGGTTTATAAATTTTCAGGTAGAATAGAGTAGTTTCTCGCTTAACCTTGTATGAAACTTTGAGTTTTCTTAACGGCTTCTATAGGCTTTAATGCACTAAAATTTCATGATTTTCTTTTATCTTTTTCTCCTTTTTGATAGGTGTCTGTCTTGTATATATTCTGTGTAATTGGGTTGTGCTTTCTAATGAAGGTTTCTTACTTATAACAAATAAATATTTACTTACCCTGCATACTTGAGTCATGCCCTTTTGCGCTATTAATGAAAGTTGACTTATAAAAAATAAAAGGAAATGAGTTTGAGGTTTACTTGTGGTTCATGCTGATCTGCTTGACCATAGATGTATGAAATTATGTCAGGCGGTGGATATTTCATCTTGAACTTATATTTTTCAGCCTCTGACCGTGACATTCTTTGAATGATACGTTGTGACAGTGTTCTAGCTATGCCTTAATTAGTGTCATTACCATTGTGATTATTATGGTATCAAAGAGCTCTTGTATATGTCCCATGTACTTGGGCTATGCCTACTATCATCAATAAAATTCTTATTTGCTTGCTGATAAAAAAAATTATGGTATCAAAGATATGTATATTTATAAGGTGATGTGCATCTGTGCTTTGGCTCATTTAAGGTGTTTTGGAAGGCAGTTGAAAAATACTGTATTTTGTTTTCACTCTTTGAACTTATATGTTTAAGAAACTCTTCCTTTCAGTTTTTCTTGCGTACTTCTTGTTTACTTGGGATATGCCTTTTGCATTTCTTAATAAATCTGTAGATTACTTGTAAAAAGAAAAAATCTCCTCTTTTCAACACATGCTCAAACTAGGTGGGCTTGAGCCCATCTTAGTAGTTGTATATGTATATCATCTATTTAACATTTTTAAACGTTATTTATGTGGTAGATTGATAATGTCATCTAAACTTCTTGACTATCAGATTTCAAAGTTTGCAATTGATCCTCAAATGGTTCTAAAAAATTCTAGTTTAAGCATTTTAAAATCTGAACCATTAATTCCAACATAAATATTTTTTTTTATTTTTTATTGTTGCATCATTAATTATGTGTAATCTTTTGTTTTAAAAATATTTTAAGACCTCAACTGTATACATGTAATATGATGAAGACATATAATTGCTTGAAACCCACCTTACTACTTGTGCGTATACCATCTGTTTAGGCATTTCCAAACCATGAAATTGACATGCATGCGTAATTAGCTTGTTTTTATTTACAGCCACAATTGCTTTCGCTTTGTAAGTAACTATGTTACTTTTGTGACTATATTATTTTGGCTTTGTAAACACTAATTTATTAATGCTTTTAAGCAGGTTAATGACACTGTGGGAACATTAGCACTTGGACGTTATCATGATGCCGACACTGTTGCTGCAGTGATAATTGGTACAGGTACAAATGCCTGTTACTGGGAGCGGACAGATGCCATCATCAAGTGTCAAGGGCTTCTTACAACTACTGGAGGCATGGTATCCTTTCTTTTGTTTCTATGCTGACATCATCAGATTGTTTATCTGATGATACTTTTAATATTCTTGTTTATGTTGAGGCATCTTTCTTTTGATCAGGCCATCAACATGGAATGGGGAAATTTCTGGTCATCGCATTTACCAAGAACTTCTTATGACATGGACTTAGATGCTGATAGCCCTAATCCAAATGATCAGGTAAGGTTCAGTTGCTCACCCTTTCTTCTGTTACTTTGCCGTTTGGGGATGAACTTAATTTAAGATATTTTGATGCAGGGTTTCGAAAAAATGATATCAGGAATGTATCTTGGTGAAATTGTGAGGAGAGTGCTTTTAAGGATGTCTCAAGAATCAGATATATTTGGAGCTCTTCCCTCCGAGTTAACAATGCCCTTTATTTTGAGGTTCTCTCTCTCTCTCTGTCACACGCACACGCACACGCACACGCAGCAGACACTAAGGCATGCCCACAATTTTGAAGATCACGATAATCCAGTAATTACCAGAGCTAATCCACATTTATGCTCGACTAGTTGTATGAGTGGTCATTGGTCCACACCAGTTCCAGCTTTTCTTCTCTTTGGATTTTCTGAATTCCTGTTCTAATTCCCCTTATTTTGGGCCTTTTCCGATGTATACTCCCGGAGTTTTTGGGTAGCTTTCCCCTTACATTGTTAATACAATTTACCAATGTTACATATCGAAAACCTTGATCCTTGCTATAGTTTGCTTTGTCTTAATCCTGTTGACTATCAACTCCTAATGCTATATAAACATCTAAGTTTGGCTTCCTCAAAGATAAGGTATAGAATAGATTAAACATAGAGCTCTATACTGGAATACTGAAAAAAATCATGGATGATAGAAAATAGAATGTGAACCTACCAGAGCTATTCTGTATTGTTGTTGAGCTTCACGTGTTTCTTTTGTCTGCATATGGAGATGAAACTTTCACAGTTTGCTAACAATTCTATTCCGAATGGCTTGGTGTTATTAAAAGAGTTATTCTATTCTCAAACAAGTGTGTAGAGCACACCATCCACATCATGTAAATGGTAAGATTTGATTTGTAAGATTCAAATTTTAAATTCTCTTCCAAATCAAATTATGCCATGTAAGCACTTTACTAGGTGCTATCCACATCAGCTTATAAATATAATTTTTCTAATTAAAATACAAGCAGCTCAATAAATAATTAATTTTCAAATGAAGATATATTGAAATGTACCATGCATTTGGAAGTTGTGAGAATCAGAAGGAATGTTTGAAGAAATCTTTGTTGGTGCTTTTCAATATGAAGAAAAACCGGTTGAATTGTATATGACCTTTGTTGATCTCTCTTGGCTTTGAGACATGACATTACCCTAACACCCGTACGACCGATCAATTATTCAACAAATTTCCATCCCCTCATGACGGACTAATTGTTTTTCATGTTACAATTCCAAAATATTAGTCATCCTTATGTCACTTGCATTATATATGTACACACACACACACACACACACACACACACACATATATATATATTGGCCATTTTCTCTGGATTTTAAGCTAGTTCTTCTTAGGATGTGAGATATTTGAAGTCCCAAGTGGTGCATGAGCAGGCAGGCAGGAACAGCAATCATTTTATTTGGTTTTTCGTTTTTTTCCCTCTCTATATATCTCATTATATTCTTTCAAGTTAGTTCAGGTTAAAAATACACTTGGTGTTGGAAGAAAACTGAATGCCTATAACTTACAGATCAAAATTAATGCTTCTTGTGTTTAGTCTGTTATCTTTCTGAGAGTAGTTTTTGTTACCATGTTTTAGCCAGTTAAGATTGTGAGATTTATTTCCTCTGTTAGAACTTATAAAAAGAAAAGGTACCATTTATCATAGATACTCACAGCATGCAGCCTGATGCAGGAGACAGTTTATTAGCTGAAATAAGGGACTTTTTTTTTACCTTTCTCATCGTAAATGCTTGAATACTATAATGCTGTAATAATTTTAAGGCTTTCTGAATGCTACTGATTTTCAAGGTATCTCTCTAATTTCAGAACACCTATGATTGCTGCCATGCATGAAGATGACTCCCCTGAGTTGACGGAAGTAGCAAGAATCTTGAAAGATGCTCTGGAGGTAGATGCCAGTATTCCATTCAGGGTTCTTTTTTCCTTTCAAGAATGATTTACCCAAATGGATCACATTGTCCTTCGATGATTTTTTTACACAGTTGGCTGTGTCATTTCAGATTCCAGATGTTCCTCTAAAGGTGAGAAAGCTCGTTGTGAAAGTATGCGATGTGGTCACCCACAGAGCTGCTAGATTGGCAGCTGCTGGTATTGTGGGTATCTTGAAAAAGATTGGCCGGGACGGAAGTGGCGGGATCACGGGTGGAAGGACTAGAAGTGATGTTAAAATAAGAAGATCGGTGGTTGCTATTGAAGGGGGTTTGTATACAAGCTACACAATATTTAGGGAATACCTACATGAAGCCTTGTCTGAAATATTGGGGGAAGACATTGCTCGACATGTCATTCTTAAGGTCACCGAAGATGGATCAGGCATCGGAGCAGCCCTCCTGGCTGCCTCATATTCATCCAACAGTGTGGATAGCGTACAGTTGCTATAAATATATATATTCATATATATACATATAGCCCCTGTAAATGTAGATCATTTTCCATATCATTTTGTATAAAAGGAAGGATGTCCATATTTTTTCCCCTGAAAATTTCCATCAATTTTATAGTTGATGTCAGCAATGTGAAAATGTTCTTTATTAAAGTTTCCCTCAAGTCTTGATTTTCAGTAATAACGTCTTTTTTGCCTCTTGGATTTGGAAGGATTTTTGGAAGTAACTCCTAGGCTAATTCCTAGCAGTATTGGGCATTTTACTTGCTAACAGACTTTTAGATCAATATTTTTTTTTTACCAAGTTTAGAAATTATTATATTGTATGATTGTAATTACTTTAACACCTCAATGGCATGCACACGTCAGTCATTAGTGGGGTGGTTTTCAGCCCATCGAGCTCCCGCAATATGTGCGGGCGGACAGGGGCTGGGTTTGCCTGAAGTATCTCTGACGCCGTTCAAGTTGAAGCATAATCAACCCATCCACCAAAGTCCAAGCCGAAAAGATCAAAGAACAAAACCCCAATAAAAAAAGCTAGAGTCACCAAATGTTGGGTTCTGGCAATTTTTTTTTTTTTAATTAAGTGTTTTTTAGTGATGTGAATTTTTTTTGGGTATAGAGCACTGCTCAAACCCCAATATTGCAATAGAATGAAGGATAACCCAAACTGAAGCAGTCAATAAGCGACTACATATCTTGCTTTGGCTTGAATTCTGTTGTGAATTTGACTGTGAGGTTTGTTTCTCACTTCTGAATCTTTCTTTTGGTTGGTTTAAGGAGGTTAATATGTGATACTTTATTGTAGTAGTCTTATTTGGAACCTTTATATTAATTGAGAATGATATATTCGTAGTGATAAGTTTTTGAAATATAGGGGCTGAGACTGATAGAATGACTTTTTTTTTTTTTTTCTTTTATAGATAAATACGATGCCTTTACTAAAGCGGTACACGTAAAATGAGAAAACATTATTTTCATAGTATTTTTTGTTGTCTCCACTGCTACTCTGGAAATTTTATTCCTTAACACTATTTGTTCTTGTTAATTTCTTATCTATTTGCTTGGAGAAAGTTATATGCTAATTGAGTTATCAGATACTGAGTATAGGTTCTCCAAGGCTGAGTTGCAATGGCTTCCGACCTAGAGTTATCGGGTAATGAGTATGATGAAGTATGAGTTGATGATGGGCCAGATAACGATGAAACCGTTGAAGAACCTAAGGTTGGAATGTCATTTTCATCTGAAAAAGAAGTTCGGTCTTACTATATGAAGTCTACTAAGCATAAGGAGTTCGGGATGCATAGAAGGAAGACGATAGGAAGATTAGATGGTTTACATTGGTATGTGACAAGGCATAACAAACAATGAGGAGGAATGGTGTAAGCCTAGGATTAATGCAATTTTAAATGATGAAGGCAAATTTACCTTGGCTAGTGTAATCTTGGAGCAAATACATGCTCGTAATCTAGGAAAGGCAAGACATTTAAGATGTTTTAAGAATATAGATGCTCGTGTGATTAAGAGGTTTGAAATAAATGATGAGGCATGAGTACGTATGGCAAAGAATTTTCAATATCTAGTTGTTGACATGGGGGGTATAAGAATGTGCCATTTGGGGAGGAGTGTCGAAACTATATTGACATAGCATGACAACTTCGCCTCGAGGTTGGATGTGCTAAAACTCTTCGTAACTACTTTCCAAAAATGCATAAAAAATCCAGATTTTTACTATGAGATGGACATGAACGATGACTTGAGGTTAAGAAATGTGGTTTGGACAGACGCCTGAAATAGAACTGCGTATCAATCATTCGAGAGTGTGATTACATTTGACACAACATACCTGACAAATGCCTATAAGATGCCTTTTGCATTTTTTATGAGTGTGAACCATCATGGTCAATCAATCATATTTAGGTATGGATTGATATCCAATGAGGACGAACATACTTTTGAGTGGTTGTTTGGGTCATGGTTGAAGTGTATGAATAACTAACCACCAAATGCATTTATTGCAGACCAAGACAAGGCAATGCAACTTGCAATTGCCCTCGTCTTTACAAGGTCTAAGCATCGCTTCTACTTGTGGTACATCATGAAAAATCTTCCTGAGAAATTTGAATCACATTCTAAATATAAGTAGATCAAGAGTACTCTACAAAAATGCATGTATGACTCTTTAAGTGATCAGGAGATCGAAGAATGTTGGTGCAATTTACTTGATACATATTATCTTCATAATAATGCATGGCTAGGTTCTCTACATAGTGATAGGCGTTTTTGGGTGCCAACGTACGTTAAAGACACATTTTGGATTGGAATGCCAACTACACAATGGAGTGAATGTATTTTTCGATGACTACGTTAATTTCAAGACCACACTGAAACAATTTATAGAGTAGTATGATTCAGTCCTTAAGAGAAAGGTAGAGAATGAAGCTCTTACTGACTTGAATTCATTTAATACTGAGATTCTGTGCATCAGCCACTACTTGCTTGAGAAGCAGTTTAAAAAAGCATACACAATTGTCAAATTCAAAGAAGTATAAGGTGAATTTCGAGGATTTTTATATTCGACTACCTCGTTTTTGGGATGCGATGGTGCAAAATATACTTACATTGCCAATTACATTAAAGTGAGTGATGAATTAATAAAACGTGCAAACTTTATTGTCCCGTTAGATGAAGATTCCTTGGAGGTTAAATGCAGTTACAAGTTGTTTGAGTATAGGGACATATTATGCAGACATGCTCTCCGTAACCTTGCGTAGTTAGGCAAGAGTAAATTACCATTAAAATACATATTGGATTGATGGAGGAAGGATATAAAGAGAAAAATACACATTTATCAAAAGTAGTTATGAGACAAAGAGTAACTTTGAGGGACAAAGGTATGATAAGATCCAAAATTGTTTCAATGAACTATGTTCAAATGTTGTAAAGATTGAGACAAGCTGTGTGAAATTGATAAGTTAGCTAGAATAATTGAAACTAGAGTACCCTAAAGATGATTCAAGGTGTCGTAGCAAAACAATTGATCCAACTACATCCATGGAAGGCATGAGAAGTAAAGTTCCTAGTCTATTGATAGTTCGAAGTAAAGGAAGACCACCATCTAAGAGAAAAGTACACCCAGTTGAGAAGGCTCTTAAGGAATCTACTACGAGAAGGAGATTGTGCTGCTGCGAAGTTGAGGATGTCTATTGCACTATTCTTATTGAATTAAAAAATCAGTTCTTTTTATTGAAGAGCTGATTTCCCTTTTGCCTATTCTATTTCTCTTATTATTGGAAGCACTATTCTTATTGAAAGCAAAACATGTCTAATTTATGCGTCCTTTTTATATTTCTTTCCATGCACAATAGAGTAGTCACTTATCAAGAAAAGATAGAGTAGATAAATCCAATGTGAGCGGCATACAACATCAGACTCTTCAAACTCAGGTACACTTAAAAAATTGACTTCATCTTATTTATTGCTGTTTTTTTACATGTATAAAATACAAAATATACTAATATTTTCTTCCATATTAAATGACTATAAGATCAACAAAGTTAAGTTTGGACACATTCCCTAGATTATTTTTCTACTCCTTTGACTACTCCTTCATTACAGGCAATGTTGGCATGATTATAGTAGAGAACATGGGCTTAACATATTGTTGGTTCTTACTACGCTTTGTTCCCTAGGCGCAACCTTGTCAATTGCATCTCTTGAACCATGATGATCATCCATTCACTTTTAGATGGTGGTAGCCATGATTATCTCACATTGCTTAGAGACTAAGATGATGGTATGCATTGACAGCTAGAATTTTTGAAGATTCTTGATAATTCCTTGCATGCTCCTATTGGGTTAATTCCCTTCTAGATGCTAAATTAATGCTTCTTGTTATTTTGTACAGATGAACCGGAAGCATCTAAAGCTTGTGCATAGCTGTGAGCATCTGGCTCTCGGCAATTCTAATTTCTTAGGCTGCCTTTGTTTGAGATGTATTGAGTTGTCAAGTTTTGGTAATGATTTGTATTGAGTTGGTATAAAGTTGGTAATGAGTTGT
Organism: Cyclocarya paliurus; assembly: GCA_029856935.1. Lineage (NCBI taxonomy): Eukaryota > Viridiplantae > Streptophyta > Magnoliopsida > Fagales > Juglandaceae > Cyclocarya > Cyclocarya paliurus. The sequence goes on from CM056956.1 coordinate 3,877,178, forward strand.
AATGACTTGGTAAATAAGTATTGAGTTGGAATTGTAATTGACGAATTCTAAATTAGGGACTTAGATTATTATTATTTTTTATTGATTTAGTTTGATTATTATTAATATTATTATTGTTAGTATTATTATTTTGAAAACTTATTTTTAAGATGAAAAATACTCTAACCATAAAGTAATTACGACTTGATGTGGTTTGGCAGATTGTAAAATTACTTTTATTATAAAGCAGATATGACGGATCACATAAAACCAAGTTAGTTTGTGAGATTACTTTTGTAAAATTTCTTTATGGTTGTAGTACTTCTATTTTAAAATTGTGATTTTATTTGAGTGGGATTCTTCCACTCTCTACACGCCCGAATATCTCTCGGTTATGATTTTCTAGTTTGAAAAGCTTCCTAATTTGAAACCAACTGGACTTGTGTCTTAATCCTCACAATATTCGACCCTCAGTCTTCAGCATACAACAAGCAAGCCTCCCCACGTTGAAAATGCAGCTATTGTAGCATTCTTTTGCAAACTGAGATTGTTACGATCCCACATAGACTAAGTATAGGATTGGTTAATTTATAAGCTCATAGACATCCTTCCATTATAAGCTAATTTTCAAGGGTGAGTTCTACATAGTGGATTTATAACAAATGATATCAGAGCCACCCACGTCTAAGGCCATGTTGGGACGGTTGCAATCTTGCGGCACTGGAGGTGATGTCGGCATGACAGTGTTCACCCAGAGCTAGGAAAGGACTTAGCTCACAGCTAGCTCGTGTGAGCGCCGGGACCGCCTTGGATGTCGGCTGCGGAACATGGTGGTTGTTACGATCCTACATGGACTAAATATATGATTGGTTGATGGTTTATAAACTCTTAAGCACACTTTCCTTGTAAGCTAGCTTTTAAGGATAAGTTCTACCTAATGGATTCATAACAGAAACACTAGCCTCACCAATAACAGTCTCACAGCTAGACACTTCCCACTTGAAATCGACCTCCATCACAGCAAACCAAGCCACAAATTCTCATCGTTAACCACCCAGAAAACACCGTTGGTAAGTCCTCACCACCTCTATGACAAACGTCGATCCCTACCCCCTTCTCTATCATTTTCTATCTATAGATAATAACAAATATTTTTTACATACTTCTAGCCACCGTCGACCACCATAAGGGAGTTAGAAGTTCTCGGCTAAACAAGAAATTTCCGGCCTCGACTCAGGCCACCCTAGATCCACTACCACACCTCTCTTTTCCTCTGGGTGAGTATCTGATGCTAGATCTATCTCCATTCTCCATCATGTCCTCAGCCTAACGAAGCTTGAAACCATTATTTGTTATGACACAAATTTTTGCGGCCATCGATATCAGTTAGTTATCTGTAGCATGGTTTTGTTCTTCCTCAGTGAGTTCTAAAACTCCTTTATTGCACGGCTATGCTTCCTCATTGGTGTATGTGTCTCGACTCCTTTGCTATCTCCAAAGAGTGTATCTCTCTTGCACGAGACCCTCTCTCTCTAAACAGACCCTCTCTCTCTAAACAGAATCTCTCGTCCAAATCCAATTGGGGGGAAGGGGGAGCCTCGGCTCCTTCTTCCTCGCCTTTTCCTCCCTCTCTGCGTCGGCCCTTTGTCTCCGGTGTTTATTTTCCTCTTTGTTGTAGTTTTTTTGGTTTTTTCTCAGTTTTTTCAGGTTACATTCGGGAGGAGCGCCGTTCGGGTCTATCTAGCCGCCGAATCGTTACACGCTCCACACAGGGAGGACGCCCAGGCGCCGATCTTCAAGACCTCCAAATCTGGCGTCCATCGGAGTGGCGCGTTGCCCGCACGCGTGGGACGAAACTTGCGGACCCCGTCGGCGCATGTCCACCACGCGCCACCGAGGAGACCTCTGCCGACACCACGCTCGGCTTCTTTGGGCTCCCTGACTCCTGGGCTTCCAAGTTTGACCATCGGCTTTCCTCCCCAAACAACAGTGCCCTGCACGAGTCATTGCTGAATCCCCCGTGCACTGTTCACCCGTGTTTTTTGTTTGTTTTATTTTTCTGTTATGTAATTTTCAGCATTTTGTAATTGTTTTATGTTTTATTGTTAATTTTGTTGATCCGAGTGTGGTGTTGGACCTTTGGATGGGACGTACTTCGTGGCAAGAGCTATTCGAGAGTGTTGGGTAATGCTACGCTGGTGGTTGTACGGCCGGGCTTTGTGGTCCGTGCGCGAGCTGGGTGCCCGTCCAATCCAGATTCGAGATGCCGATGCATGCGGTGGGCGTGACGTCCGGGATCGCACCAATGCTTAGTGTCCTTTCGTTGTTTTGTATTTAGGTGTAGGTTTGTTGTTAGTTAGTAATAAAATAGAAATAGGCTATTGGATTTGATGTCCATAGCGTCCCGTACTCATTCCTCTAGGAATGTCCAAAGGGACAGTTTAGTTCTGTTTTTACAGAGCGCTTTATCTGTATATGAGAGAGTTTCTAGAAGTTAAGACACTGTCCGCCACAGAGCAGTTTGTGAGTGGGGAAGCCCCAGAGCTGATGCATAGTTGACTTATAGTCTGAATTTTCCATGTATTTATAAGTCACATTTGTAATTTCGGTTCATTAATGAAATGAGTCTATTTTTATCAAAAAAGAAAAGAAAAGAGTGTATCTCTCTTAAACTGAAAGTGGGCTTTTAGGCTTTAGGCCAATTAAGCAGACCATTATCTTGTTGCCCTCGATTGTTATGGGACGGATGAATTATTTACCTGTCTCATAGTTATGGGATGAATGAATTGTCCAAAAGATGGGCGAGTGGTAAGGTTTGAGTGTCCTACGTCCTTGGAATTAAATATGGCAGATTATGCTAGAAATCCTCCCCACTAGTTACTTGAAAAATAAAACCAAATAATTAAGGATCCGTTTGGCAACACAATTGTTTTCAAATATTCTTATATATTTTTATCCCAAAAATACCCAAATATAACACTTTTTAATTTTAAAATTTTAACTTTTTCATCTAACCATTACAATTTTCCAAAACTCTCAAACAAAATACAAAAAATAATACTATGTTTTCAAATTTTAAAATAAGAATTATATTAAAAAATTATATTGAAGCAATTTTTAACTTTATGATTTTTTATTCAACTTTTTCTCTTTTATTTTTCAAAATCCAATAAGACATTTTAATTTAAATTATTTCATTACTATTTACAGATATACAGAAATATTTTAAATGAGTATTGCTACAACCACAAAGAAATTACACAAAAGTAATTTAACAAACTGATGTGATTTTATGTAATCCGTTAGATTTACTATACAATAAAAGTAATTTTATAATCTGACAAATCATATCATGTTATATCAGTTTGTAGAATTAATTTTGTGTAATCTATTTGTGACTAGAATATTTCCTATTTTAAATAAGAAAATACTTTAACCACAAAGGGAATACACAAAAGTAAATTTACAAACTGATCTGTCTTGATATAGTACGTCAGATTGTAAAGTTACTTTTATTATAAAATAAATCTAATAGATTTTATAAAATCAAGTCAATTTGTAGATTTACTTTGTATAATTTCTTTTTAAATATCCAAACATAACTAAGGACTCAGAGTAACGAATTGAGCGTGATGAATCTAATTATTCTTAATTGGGTTAGCCCTAAAGACTAAAACTGCGTTTGGATGTTGAACTGAATTTAGTTAAGTTGAGTTTTTTATGAATAGTGAAAAGTTGAGTTGTGAATAGAATTATGTGGGATCTATTTGAACTGGGTTTAAAGTGTGTTTGGATGTTAAGATGAGTTTGATACTTTTTATGAAAAATTGAAAAAAGTTGTGGGTGTACGTATAAAGATGTTTTAAGTTGAAAAAGGTTGTGGGTTCCATGTGTAAGAAGGTTTTGAGTTAAGATGAGTTTAATAATTTGAGACTTGAGTGTTTTGATGTTATACTTAGCTTAAAATTAAACTGAACTCTGAGTTGAGTTCATTAACCAAACGAAGCCTAACTACCCTTAATTATTCTTCTAGCCCTGGAAAAGAACCTATACTGTATTTTCTCCATTTTTTTTAATTTCACTCATAATTCATAATTATAAAAGTTTACGCAATTCAAATAGGATGAGATACAATATTTTGTTAAAAGTTAAATAAAATATTATTATAATATAATTTCTTAATATAATTTTTATTTTTGAATTTAAAAAAATTAAATTATTTATTATATTTTATATGAAAGTTTGAGAAAATTGTAATGATTATATGAGATAAAATGAGTTGATATTAAAAAAAAAAAAAAAAATGAAGCTTAAGGAGCAGAACCGTATATCGGTGTATGGAATTAGGAACCCTCCAAGTTCTTAACTAGTTTGCGCTCTCTCTCTCTCTCTCTCTCTCTCTCTCAATGACAGCGGACACCAAGTCGAAGTCGAACGGTGGTGGCAACAACGCCATCAAGGGCAAGAAGAGAAAGCAGCGCTATCTTCCCCACAACGTCTCTCTCTCTCTCTCTGTGATATTAACTGTGTAGTTTCTGTGAACTTGGTTTCATATACAATGCTTTTTGTATGTGTTCCAGAAGCCAGTGAAGAGGAAGGGCTCGTACCCATTGCGGCCGGGAGTACAAGGATTCTTCATTACCTGTGACGGAGGCCGGGAAAGCCAGGCCTCTCATGAAGCCGTCAACGTTATTGACTCAGTATATCCGTCTTTCTCTCTCTCTCTGTGTATATGAGCTTTTAGTTTCCTATTGTTGTCTTGAATGATATGTTATTTTCAATTTTTTTGTTTTTTGAAAAATACAAGTTTGATCTTTAATCTTTAAATTCTTTGTGGGCATGTGTTTGTTTGTTATTAACGTCTGTCTTCATCCTTCCTCTTCTGGGTTCCAAAGGTTTTTTTCCCCATCATTTATGAACTTACATTAAAGTCACCTGAGTATTGACAGAAGTCTGGGATTGAATTAGATTGATATTTGACCAAGTTACTTTTTGCAACATGAAAGTTATTGGAGGTGAAGTTAAACAAGATTAAAAGGGAAAAGATTGGCCTAATTCGGTTGGCAATTTGGTTTTCCTTTTTTTCTTTATTTTAGTGGAATATTTGGTCCAATAATTTAGGGAATCTATCTAAACGTGTGCAGAATATGGCTGAATATATGAAAAACTGGAACAAATTTAACTTTAAAATTGGGAATTTAAGATATGTGCAAATTTCCACCCCACCACCTGCCCCCCGCGCCGGGGGGGGGTGTTGATTATGTTTACTTGAAACTCACCAGTAGATTTGACCTTTTAAAGCATCAAGTACAGACTGAATTGTGGTTCACATCCCACAGCATCTTGGCAATATGGGTCCTGTTATCTGAACCTGGTGTGTAAAAATCAAATAAAAAAAATCACTAGAGCATTCCCATCTAGCACCTCGAATTAAATGGAATAATGTTATGGAATATTGAGACTTTTAGACATACTAATGAGCAAAAGAGTCTTCTATGGAATGAACTGAATTCTCTTGAAGCGGGGAAGGTTAGTGAGGAGTCTTTGTTGAGAAAGACTGAGGTGGTGGCTGAAATTGAGAGAGTCTTGTTGTTGGAAGAAATCTCTTGGTGCCAGAAATCTAGGATGACGTGGTTGAAGGAGGGTGACAAATGCACTAAGTTCTTTCACAAAATGGCAAACTCCCACAGGCGTAATAATGTGATTGAGGTGTTACATTCTGGAAATACGGTGCTTCAATCTCCAGGGGATATTCAAGACCACATAGAAAGTTATTATGAAGATCTTCTCAAAGAGACAGAGGTGTGGCGATCTAAATTGGATGGGTTACTTTTTGATCAGTTGGATGGTAGTGTAGTGAGTTTGTTGGAGAGACCATTTGAGGAGCTCGAAGTGTTGCAGGTGGTGAGAGGTATGTGTAAAGATAAAGCCCCGGGGCCGGATGGTTTCTCTATGGCCTTCTTCCAAGAGTGTTCGGACATAGTGAAGGAGGATGTGATGAGGGTCTTCCATGAGTTCCATTGTTGTCACAAGTTTGAGAAGTCCCTCAATGCTACTTTTATTGCACTTATTCCAAAGTTAGCAGGAGCCATTGAGTTGAAAGATTTCCATCCTATTAGTTTGGTAGACAGAATCTATAAAATCATTTCGAAAGTATTAGCTAATCGAATGAGCTTGGTGATGGACAAAATCATTTCCAAGCCTCAAAATGCCTTTGTACGTGGTCGGCAAATTTTGGACTCAGTTTTGTTGCGAATGAGTGCTTGGACAGCCGGTTGAGGGATGGTATTCGGGAGTCTTATGCAAGTTGGATATGGAAAAGGTCTATGATCATGTGTGCTGGGATTTTCTGATTTATATGCTGAGGAGGTGTGGCTTCGTTGATAGGTGGTGTAGTTGGGTGCAACATTGTGTATCTACCGCTCGGTTTTCTGTTTTAGTAAATGGCCAACCTTGTGGATATTTTCAAAGTTCGAGGGGCTTGAGACAAGGAGATCCGTTATCTCCTTTTCTCTTTATTTTAGTGATGGAGGTGCTGAGTCGCATGTTGGAGCTGGCGGTAAGGGGAAGTTTTATTGCTGGTTTTTCAGTGGGTAATCCTAACAAAGGTGCTTTTTCCATTTCCCACTTGTTGTATGCGGATGATACCTTAATTTTTAGTGATGCTGACAGTGGACAGCTTCAAGCTTTTTAAGAGCTGTTCTTTTGTGTTTTGAAGCCGTTTTGGGGCTCAAGGTGAACTTGGGAAAGTCAGAATTGGTCCCAGTAGGGCCGGTGGATAATATCAATCATCTAGCAGAGTTGTTGGGGTGCAAAGTGGCCTCTCTTCCTATGAAATACCTCGGATTACCCTTGGGAGCCTCTTTCAAAGCAAAAATTATTTGGGATGGTGTGGTAGAAAAGGTAGATAGAAGATTGGCGGGTTGGAAGCGGCTCTACCTTTCAAAAGGGGGGAGACTAACTCCCATCAAAAGTACTCTCTCAAATCTTCCTACATACTTTCTCTCACTATTCCCTTTACTGGTGGGTGTGGCCAATCGGATCAAAAAAATGTTTAGGGCCTTCTTGTGGGGAGGCATGGGAGAGGCGCAGAAATTCCATTTAGTGAGCTGGCAAAAAGTGTGCTGCCCGAAAGAGATGGGAGGCTTGGGGGTGCATAATTTATTCTTTTTTAATAAAGCTCTCCTTGGGAAGTGGCTGTGGAGATTCCAATCGGAAGGGGAATCGCTATGGAGATTGGTTATGGTTCGGAAGTATGGTTGTGATTGGGGGGGTTGGTGTTCCAAGGAGGGTAGGGGTAACCATGGGGTGAGCCTTTGGAAATTTATTACAAAAGGGTGGAAGGTGTTCGTAAAACACAATATTTTTGAGGTGGGAGAGGGTACAAGAATCAGCTTCTGGTTCGATGTATGGTGTGGTGAGAGAGCCTTATTTTCTGTTTTTCCTGGAGTATATAGATTGGCAGCAAATCAGCAAGCAGCTGTCTCAGATGTAATAAGTCGAGCTAATGGTAATGTACATTGGAATATGGTCTTGTCCAGAAACGCGCAGGATTGGGAGGTGGATGAAATAGCGAGTTTTTACAGCTTTCTTTATTCCAAGAAGATAGGTGGAAATGGGCGATATAGCATGTTGTGGAAACACTCGGGGAGCAGGAAATTCTCAGTTAAATCTTTCTATAAGGTGCTGGCAGCACACCAGCCCAATGGGTTTCCTTGGAAGGGTATTTGGAAGAGTCCCTGTACCCCCTAGAGTTGCATTTTTTACTTGGACCGCAGCTCTAGGAAAGATTTTGATGGCTGATAATTTAAGAAAATGTGGTGTGATTGTGATGGAGTGGTGCTACATGCGTAAAAGCAATGGCGAATTGATTGAGCATCTTTTTTTGCATTGTGAGGTGGCAAGGGAATTATGGGCGGGTATTTTCAGTTGAGCTGGGTTGTCTTGGGTCATGCCTAAGAATGTGGTGGATCTTTTAGCATGTTGGAATAAGACGCATCATTGCCCACAACTAGCAGCAACATGGAGGATGATTCCTTTGTGTCTTTTGTGATGTATTTGGATGGAGCGCAATGAGAGGTGTTTCAACAATAAGGAGAGAACTATGGGGGAATTATGGAATTTTTTTGTATTTTCTTTAGTCCAATGGTTTGCTGCTATTGTATTGAAGGGAGGGAATGCCCATGAGTTCTTGCTTTCGTTTCAACTTTTTAGAATGTAATTAGGTGTCTCTTTTGTATACTTCCTGTGTACATGAGTTGTACCTAATTTCATTCCATCAATAAAGTTTCTTACTTATCAAAAAGAAAAGAAAAGAAAGAGATTCGAAGTTATGAAAATACCTCATTTATTGAATCATCAACTAACTTAACATAACAGTCTTTCATAACATAAAGCTGAAACATAATGAAAAGGCATAACTAGTTCTATGTGGTGATCACTTATTCAAATCTTTTAATCATAAACTAAATCCTTGTGGCAAGAACACTTATTCCAGTCTAAGTCTCTGAAACTAATCTACTCTTGGCCTTCTAGCTCTGTGTCCACGCAATCCACATCTAAGACATTAAAACATAAAAAGAACAAATGAGTCAAAGACTCAGTAATATCATATAATAATGTAACTTAATTTAGCTTTAGCAAAAACTTCAATGTTTCGTAACATATGCGGAATTAACAAAATCATGGAATTTCATGTAGCATGATGCATGAGTGACTGACCCTATGTATTTCCTATTAATCATGCATGACTTGTTCATCTTGTCTTTCACTTATTTAGTGACCATTTTTACCTGTGAGCATCGGTGCAATTGTCGTTGACTGTAAAGACATACCATGACATAAGGTGAACCATGCTTGGACCGTGCAACGTGTCATATCATGTAGTGATACACGCTTGGGTCCGTGATAACACTTAAAAATAAAGTGAACCACCTTTGAGTTTGTGGCACCGTGTAACGTGTCATATCATGTATTGATACACGCTTGAGTTTGTGTTATCCCTAAAAATAGGGTGAACCGCACTTGAGTCCAGGGCACTGTGTAACATGTCATATCATGTAGTGATACACTCTTGGGTCCGTGATAATCCTTAAAATAGGGTGAACCATGCTTGAGTCCGTGGCACTGTGTAACGTGTCATAACATGTAGTTATACACGCTTGGGTCTGTGATATCACTTAAAATAGAGTGAACCACGCTTGAGTCTGTGGCACCGCACATCATAACCCATAACATGATGCCCATGTAGAGTTTATTTATTATTCATGTGTTTCTTTACTTGCTTCCACAATGCATGTGAACATATTTGTGTTCGTGAATTTACATGACATGACATACTCTCGTGCATGGTATAACATATAACATGGCATATTATTGTTTATCTTATGTGATATAGCATAACATGATCTAAACTTTATATGAATATTACATGGCATACATGTGGTTATTATAACGTATCATCCATTCTAACAACAGTCCATATCAGCACGGTAGACAGAGTTTCATTCATTCACCATGTATCATCAAAATTCATAAAGGTTCATGAAAAGGGACTAACCTTGAACTGGCTCTTAGCGTAGCATAGATTATGGTAAACCTTACATTTTCATAAAAGAAGACAAAATAATATACCACACATGAAGTTATGAGCATTACTTACCTCTTAGCGCTGCTTCTTGGTTCCCACGTTGTAGCCTGTTACCGAGAGAAGACTGTGGGTGGCGGTGGATCTGGGTGCTAGCCACGGCGGCGCAGTTGGAGGCTCCCTCGGAATAGTGGGGGTCCGACAGAACTTGGCTGGCTGGCAATTTCTGGGTTACCCAGTGGTGGTCCGACGTCCTTTGTGGTCAATGGTGGGTTGAGCAACAACACACGGTTGTTTTTATTATTCACGGTGGAGAGAGAAAATGACAGAGGGGTTTATGGGTCAACGCATGCAATGGAGGAAGGAGGGCTTACCGTCGGCATGCTCTGTGGTGGTTTTTGGCGAGGTGGTTGCTGTGAGGGCTGGTTTGTTGCATAGCAAACTTTGATTTCATTGGGTTTTAGCCGTGGTTGTTCTTGGCGTGAGGGAGGAATAATGTGAATAAAAATAGAAGATTTAGGCTAGGGTTCTGAAGCTTGAATTTGGCTACAAAGTAGGAAACTATTCCAACTAGGAAATAAACACTGAGAGGCATATGGGCGTGAAGGGTGGAAGAATCCCGCTCAAATACAATCACTATCTCAAAACAGATCTTAAAAAAATAATAACATTACTAATAATAATAATAATAATAATAATAATTACCTTAATTCTAAATCCTAATTTAGGACCCGTATGTTACACCATTAGTTACCTTTTTCTGCTCCTGGGGTTGCTGTATTACGTTGATGTGATTGTATGGGTCTCATGCACCACTTCTGGTTCCTGCCTGATTTTAAAAGTTCTGTTGCCTCGGTTTTAATTTTCTCTCTTGTATGAAGTTTGAGAAAAATTATAGATAAAGCTTCTTTGTAGCAATAATGTCTATGTGTCTTTGACAAGGAGTATGACAAAACATATAGAGAACCTTTGTGATGAGGTTTGTCATATGTGCCATGTATGTGTGTAATGCTGCTATTTGCATAGGGATGGATATAAATTTCTGAACCCTCACTTCCCTTTATCTATGAGGTGGAGTTAATTAACTATCCTCTTGGTTTTCGTTTTTCATCTCAGTTTTATGAAGAGCTAGTCCATGGGAAGGATTCAGGCGTGAAGCTTGCTGAGTTACCCAATAAACCTTTAAATAAGAAGATTAAGTTCTCATATTCCGAGTCTTCTAGTAGTGGTGATGATGATGATGATGAGGAGGAGGAGGAGGATGAAGGCCAGATTATATCAGATACTTCTCAGAATGATTTAGCTAGTCGTCCAAATGCAATAAATGAGGAGCCTAATCCTCATACAAAAGATGGCATGCACCATGAAAATCAGACAGAAGAAAAAGCTAATGGTATTGAGGCGGATGGTGACAAACATGAGAATCAACCAAAAGAAACTGAGGAGCCCCCAAAAAAGAAACAATGTCTAGAAACAGATGCATCGAAACATGTTATTTATGAAAAAGTGGAGGAGACGTCCATTGATAGGCTAATTGAGGCTGAACTCAAAGAGTTGGGGGATAAGAATAAGGTGAGTCAGCCTGCTAAACTTTGCAACTCGATTGATTTTAGTTTGAGTTGATTTTTAAATTTGTCAGATTCAATGGCACCAAAAGACAATCATGCGTATTGCTCTTGTATATGTCCCGTGTACTTGGGCTATGCCTATTATCATCAATAAAATTTCTGTTTATAGGTAAAAAATTTTGTTCTTTTTTTTTTTTTGGGGGGGGGGGGTCATTGATTTTAATGGGCTTAATGTTTTTGACTTTCTATTTTCAAGTGTAAACTCTAGTTAGCTACTTCTCATGCATACATCTTGTGTACTTGGGCTATGCCTTCTTATGAATAAAACTTTTTGATTACCTATATAAAAAAAAAATTGGAAATTGCATCAATACCTGAAGGTTTCTAGAATTGTTCTTTAGCCTTTTTTTTTTTTTTTTTCCATTTTGTTGAAGATTTTTGTCATGCTTAATAATTTTCCTGGCATTTCTTCTAATTATTGTTCTTTAGCCTATTTTTCGGTTAGCTTTTGTTCATGTATCCTTATCTTTTCCATCTCTGTAGTCTAGTCACTCTTTTTTTATAAGGTGATATGCTGATAAGATTTTTTCTGTATAGACTATGCTAATAATTTTTGGTTGCTCATGCATTTAATCATTTCTTCCACGAGTGCAAATTTTGTAAAGTGCTAGTGTGATGTTTCAATGTCTTACATGTGGTGTCTTGGGTTGGTGGTTGGTCTGGACTAAAAGCTTCAATCTCTTGCTGCTGTATGCATACAAGTTTTTTTTCTAAAAGATTTATTTCGAGTTGTATCACATTTTAGCCTCATCTACCCATTTCTTCTGCAGTGCAAATTTGATTAAGTATGCTACCGACGTGTTTCAATGTCTTGTATGTCGTGTCTCTGGTCTATCTGGACTAAAAATACAATTTCATGCTGCTGTATGCATCTATTTATTTATTATTAAAGTTTATTATTATTATTATTATTATTAGAGTTGTATCACATTTTAACCACATATCCAAATGGATCAATTGGGTAAGCAGAATTTAAAATCTGATTTACATTCCCCCCAAAAGTAAAGATTTATTGGATATTTTCATTTAGAGTAATGATACTTATCAAAAAAAAAAAAAGAGTAATGCTACATATAGTCGTAGAGTGCATAAGCGCCGCATAATCGTTTTGAAAAAGAGTGAGATCCACTATTAAAAAATTAGTTTTTTTTTTTTCATGTATGTCTCGTATTTACTCACTTTTTTCAAAGAGATTGCCTTGCGCACTCACGACTGCAAATTTCATTTCTCTTTCATTTATCCACACTGTTTCCTGAACTGGTTATCAGAAATTGTTGTATCAATTTTGCTTCCCTCTAATTTATCTCGGAGGGCCTTCAATCACTGATGGTAATTAAACCACCTCTATTGAAATGCGGATAGGGGGAGGGGGGCTTCTATGCTTTGCTTGGTTCACATAGGAAACATTCCATAGGCTAGAGAAGGAAAGAGGGTGGAGACAAAATTTACTGCCACGACTAAATCAAACCATTATGGCATCTCAACTCAGAACTTACGTGGTAGTCTTTTGGATCTGAATGAGAGGGAGATGTTTTGTGATTTTTCTTGAAATGATGTTATATCAAATCTTTGAATGCAAAAAAATGATAGACTGACTTGCTGTGGCCAGTCTACTGAGTTTTTATAGCAATAGTTTTTCATTTTTTTAATAAATGTTTGTGACTCCTTGCCCTTTACAACAGCTGGGAATATACAAAATCAACCTTATTGCCATTGGTGGTTTCAAGTTGTTGGTGATCTGTAGTTTTTATTCACCCTTTGCAGGTTCTCATATCTTGAAGAGTATACTATATGTTCAAATCTTTAACTGCCCTTGCTGGTGGTGGCATATTGGCTTTCTTCATTTTGTTCTGACTCAAAGGGTTGTCTTTGACTTTTTTTTCTCTTGTACCGACAATGAATTGTTATGCAGAGGCGCTTTGTCAAGCTTGATTCGGGATGTAATGGTGTTGTCTTCATTCAAATGCGGAAGACAGATGGAGACCCTGGTCCCAAAGATATTGTGCAGCACATAATGACATCTGCAGCATCAACAAGGAAACACATGTCGAGGTTCATTCCTTTCTTATCTGCTAAACTACACAAAGTACATGGACAGAAGAAATTCCACATTTGTGCCATCTAGCTGACATGCTTGTTTGGCTTATAGGTTCATCTTAAGGATGCTACCTATTGAAGTGGCATGCTATACTTCAGAGGAGGAAATTTCAAGAGCAATAAAACCTCTTGTGGCACAATATTTTCCTGTGGAAACTCAAAACCCACAGAAGGTAAATACTATTAATCAATTCTACCATTCCTTATCTTACCTTTTGATAAACAGATTCCAAATGATTCTATGCTGCCAAGGGATAACTATTCCATGAAGCACCTTGTTGGACATTTTTGCAAAAGAGTGAACCAAGATTTTCAAATGTTTGTTTTTCACAAACACTCTTTCATAAATGCAGCCATGGGAAAAGAAAAGAAAAGAAAAGAAAAATTAAAGAGAGATCTCGCATAAATAGATAAACTTAGACTGAAGTGACTCTGGGCACAGTCCGAGCTTAGGACTGATACACAGCGACAAACCCACCTGGCCAAGTTCACAATTCTAGATTAAGGTTATTGCAGGTTGGGTTTCTGCTTAAAATGTGGTCCAGTACCATGATATTTTATACTCAGGGATGGCGTGTAACACAGACATGCTGTAAGTTCTAGATCCAGTTTGATATGTATGTTGCCACTTACTGTTGTGGTGTGATTTGTTTATTTGTTGCAATCTAGTCATTCACATTCACGAAAAAAGAATGACTGACACAGCATTAATACGATCTTGAGATTCTTGACCTTCCATTTCACTGGTTCCTCGTTACAGTATATATCTATTGTGTATGTTTGCATTTTCGTGTAAAATCCTAGGATTCTATGATTATATGGGTGCCTGAAAATCTAGGATGAGTTGATGATTCCATCCACTTTTGTTTCAATGGCCGGAGAAGAGAGGGGGGGGGGGGTTGCTGTTTGGCTATTTGGTGTCATTGAGTTTTTAGAAAGGGATCAGCGTACCAAATCCTTGTCTTTAAGCTGGGAACTCAAGCAAGTGTTATTGGGATGAGAGATGGCATCTAATGTAACTGGATGAGCTTAAAATACTTTTTTTTTTTATAAGTAAGAGTATATTTTATTGATATTAAAATGGACATAGCCCAAGTATACTGGAAGTATACACCTAGTTAGGAACTACAAGAGAGTAAAATACTTTTATATCTATCAGTTTTGAACTTAGGAGTGTGTAACTGGATGAAGATCAGAGTCTTTTTTTTATATGTATGAAGATCACAGTCTTAATTCAGATTGATCAGGTCTAGTTATTTCTTCTGCCCTACTCACCCTTTTCATCTCTTCCAAAACCAAAGGAAAAGAAATGGACTAAGCAATTGAACCACCAGGCCGTTTTGACCATTTTGCATCCTTGTATATATTTGCAAAAAACACATTCCTTGGCCACAGCAGACAATACAAGCTACAATCCTGTTTTATGTATTTACTTGGAGTGTATCTTCTCTATATGCAGTTTGCGGTACTGTTTGAAGCTCGTGCAAATAGTGGTATTGATAGGATGAAGATCATAAATGCAGTTGCAAAATCGGTTCCTGGACCGCATAAAGTTGATCTTAACAATCCTGACAAAACCATTGTAGTTGAAATTATCAAGGTAAGAAAACTCTCCTTATCTTTTTTTTGATAAGTAAAATATATTAATAAAAGAATAGGCAAAAGCCATTTTCAGTACAAAGAATTCCCTAGCTACGTAGGAGCATTAGATACAAGGAAATCAGGGAAATCTTGGGCATTAAAATTAACGGCAATGACCCAAGTACAAAGAGTTGTAAAGAAGAAAGCTTTAAGTTCCTCCATCGATCTCTCTTTGTCCTCGAACGTCCGTTCGTTGCGCTCCTGCCACACACACCACATGATGCAGATAGGAAGCATCTTCCATACAGCCTTGATCTGTTAGTTACCTCTCAGGTCTGTCCAACTAGCCAGCATTGCCACTACTGTCTCAGGCATAAACCAACCTAAGTCTAGCCTACTAAATACTTCATTCCATATCCCTCGATCTACCACACAATGTAGTAGAAGGTGGTCCACTGATTCACCCTCGCTCCTACACATACAACACCAATCTGCGATGATCACCCTCCGTCTCCTCAAATTATCCGTTGTGAGGATCTTGCCCAAGGAGGCAGTCCACACAAAAAATGCTGCTTTGAGAGGCGCCTAAATCTCCATATCCTTTTCCAGGGGAATTGAGTTGGAGAAAACTCTCCTTATCTTGTTGGGTTGAGTTTGAATCTTATTTTGTTGATCCTGTTCCATGATAGATAACGACACTCCCTAGCTGTAAGAGTTTCAGAGAACTTTGGGATTTTGACTTGTTCAATCATTTGTTTACTTTTACCAATGGCTACAGCTGTTGCATGGTATCAAATCCAACCTTCATGCAGGGACTCTCTCTCTCTCTCTCTCTCTAAAATCTCGTATCATCTTTATTCAATTTTCTTTCATGTACCCTGAAACTTAAGTAGTGATCCAAGGGTTAATCTTGTAGAAATTAATATGCTACTGTATATATAGCTAATTCTCTACCTCAGCATCGACTTCATTTCACTATCTACCCTGTACTTACAAATCATTTATCAAGTTTTGACGTGAAAGCATTTTTACTTCTTGTTGGATGTCTGTTATTAAGTAAGCCTTTATTGACCATGATAAATTTGATAATATTTTTTCCTATTGTTTTCATTTTGTCAGACCGTGTGCTTAATTGGGGTTGTTGAACAGTACAAGGGATTGGCTAAGTACAACCTGAGGCAGCTCACATCACCCAAACCTTAGTCATGCCAACTTTTTATTTGTGATGGGAACTGTTAACATTTGATATGTAGGTTTTCCATGTGGATCAGGATTCAGGATCCTCTGAGACTCAATGATTTTCAATGCTTGTTAGCATGAATATCTAACTTGTGTTGAAGCACACTCTCTCTCTCCCTCTGAGGCAAAAAGTTCCTTATTCTCACTTGCTGACTTGCAAAAGACTTTTGATAGACCATTCACTGACTATAATTGCTGACTCTGAATTGCAGTTCGTTGTGTTCCTATTTTATGCAAAAATTATCTTCCTGGAGGATTAACGAGAGGAAAATTCTATACACCATACTGTTATCCTACTTTCATTCCACTAAGTATGATGTGACATATTTATCACCATTAAATGATCATTTATTGCATACTTCTTTATCATCTAATGGTGATAAATGTGTGCCACATACTACTTAGTATGATCAAAATAGGATGAGAGTATGGTGTGAACATTTTATAATTTTGCATCAATTTACAGTTCACACACAAATTACACAATGAACTGCTTAAAGAAGTGAAGAATCCCCACTCTTACTACATTCGAGACCAGCCCCCTCATTTTCAACAGAGGGAGTCTTTTTTCTCTGGCCGCCATTTAGATCAACAAAATACCTTATTATCCACTTGGTTCATCTAGGAAGGATTCCATGCTGGGAAGTAGATGTTGATCATATTTTAGATCTTGCTGATATTGTTTCTGTACAGAAAATTTCCGTTCTTTTCCCACCTTCTTATTTTTAAGCCATGAGAAAGAGACTAAGATCAACCAATCCGAAGTATAGAGTGTAAGTACTCTGTAAGCCACCCAACAATACAGGTCATTATATTTCAGCATGAAAGTACCAACTTAAAACCAATTTTGACACAATTTTAAAGCTGGTTTACAGTGCAATTTGTACAATGACACGACACCTCAGTTTTCACAAAAGGAGAACCGGCACGACAGTCACGCCAGAAGTTTTCCCCAACCAGGAGAAAACACTACGGTTTGTCAAAATCAAATGAGAATTCAAGAATGTATCTTCTATACAAAGAAAATATACCATAAAACTACGGTATTGCACTCAGACGAGAGAGATGGTTTGTTTAGGATTTCTAGTTGCATAGCCAATATCATCATCCAAACAAACACTTCATACCTTCACTCCCGCAGCGGCCAGTTTTATATCATAAAAGCCTGTGTTTATGAAGAATAAGATATGAAAAAGGAAAATAAAGTCACAAATATGAACTTCTCAAAGAAACCTTGCAGGGCCTTTTCTTAAGACTTTTCCTTAGCACAGAGTCTTGTAGTTTTCCTCCAGTGATCGAATGGAATTATATGTTCATTATTGCCTGGCATTTTTTTCCCAAGCACATGCCATTGAAAAAGAGAAGAAATTCGAAAAATGGTTCTGCAAAAATTCATCTATCCAGAGAATTTGGATTAACAATATGAGAGACATCACAGAGAGAGAGAGAGAGCAACAATTGTCTAATTGACGTTCATTTATTACAAAGGACCATGATTTTCCGACAGTATTAAAAGAAGAAAAGAATGTAACACACAGGAAGAAGAAAAAAAAAATGGGAAAAAAATTCAGTCCGTCTCATCTTCCAAAAAGAAAGAACATTAATTAAAGAAGCTCATATAAACTCTTCGGCTGTGGAACTGCTAAAACCCATGAAACTACGCAGTTGGAGGCTTGTACAACTTCTCCACCATCTTCCTATATTCTGTAAAAGACACAGAGGAAGCATTTGTCAGACACTTGTTTTTTTTTTTCAAAGGAAGAGTTATGCATGTGGAAGAAAAGTAAATATGTAATCACCTTCTTGATTACTCCAGAGCTGTGCTGCTTGGGTATTTAGAGGTGAGCTAATGTTTGGTTCTGAATTTCACAAAGGAAAGAAAAAAGATTAATGCCGGATTACTGGAAAAAAATGGTTATTACTTGGAACACAGAAAAAAGAGAAAATAAATACCTCCAAGCAAACTTTGGATAGATAACAAGATGGTTCTCACATCATAAGCAGATGACCATTTATCCTACACATAAACATTATTCAACCTTACATTAAAAATGGTGGGGTAAAAAACTGCTTGAAAAATTCAACTTAACGACTGGAAGAAGCCTCCAAAAAAAGAAAAGAAAAACTGATGAAGAGAGAAGTACCTGAAGAATATCCAAACAAATATTTCCAAATACATCAACGTTGGGATGGAAGCAGCCGGTCTCGAACTTGACCTTTGGGGGCTTAAATGGGTAGTCATTAGGAAACAAAAAGGAGAGTTTGTATTCTGTTCCTTCAAACACTGTATCTTTGCTTCCGGTAATTGTTCCTTTCCAGCAGAATATATTGTCGTCTTCAGGGAAGGCAGAAATCCCAGATTCACCACTCATCTAAAATTGAAGTTATAAACCAAGAAATTTAATTTTAAAACCCTGGATCACCAGAATAATTTGTAGATTGCCGCTAAGAAAAAGAGGGAGATTAAAGAGAATTCTGAAGTTTTAAAACGTGTTATTGTTTTTTCCCCAGTAACTAAAGAAAACAGACAATCCATTCTTGAAGAAAAAACTATGGCATGGTTCTTACCATTAAGGCCATTAATTCAGATTGCAACCTGTTTCAATAACACGGGAAACCGAATTAGAGACCCTACAAATCCCAAGAAAGATCAAATATTCAACATCAATATGAGAGAAAATAAAGAATAAAATATCAATACCCTAAATAACCTATCTAGCTTTCTAAGAAGCCTTTCGACGAGAAGATCATGCAGATGAACCCAAAATCCATGCAAACGGAGAAACAAATACCCAATTCAAGAACTCAAAAACTCACAACGAAAAAAAGAAAAAAGTAAAAGAACCCAAACCCTTAAGGAGCCATCTAGCCTATCGTATCAATCTTCAACCATCACAGGAACAGCGTAGCAAAATAAAAAGGAGATGTACCTTTTGAGAACAGACTGGGAATCAACACTCTTTGCGGGAGGATGGGGCTGTTTCGGTGGCGCCGCTGCAGCGGTCACCGTAGTATTAATACCAATGTCTTGGTAGCCTTGAGCACTTTCAGTGAACCCATTAATTGTCGCCATAGATCCTTCTTGTTATTATTATTTCCTGGGTTCCAAAATAAAAACAGAGGGGCACTGAGAGATTGAGAACCAAACAGTGGGCTTTGTAGAGCGAGTGAGAGAGGAAAGAGAAGAAAGAGAAGAAAGAAGAAGAGAAAGAACTGGGGTTTTCCCTTCTTCTTCTCCTACTGATTACAGAGAGACAAACAGAGAGTTTTTACTGTTTTAGAGATAGAGAGTAAGATTTGGGGAGCGTAGGGGCTAGAAGGTTTGGGGTTTAAAAAGGTGTGGGAGAGTGGTGACTTATAGGCCGGTCGGAGAATTCAAATTTGTTTCGAACGTTACAACAATGGCAGGGGTAGACTAGGGACTTACGAATTTTCAACTACAACGGCTAGTTTTCTCAGTTTAACGTTGCGGCTGGTATGTCTTACGACTAACATGCGCAGAATCCGTACTTCAATCCCAGCTCCTGTTTTGTAAAATATTTATATATGTATTAAGATGCCTCTTCTATGTTAACATTAAAGATTTTTTTAAGGAAATTTTATATATTATACTATCATTCTACTTTCATCCCACTATGATGAGATAACATTGCCCATCAATCTTTATATTTATTTTTTAAAAAAATAACAGATCAATCCAACAGTGATAAACATGTCACATCTTACATAATGAAATGAAAGTAAGATGTGAGTGTGGGTATAAAACTACTCATTTGTTTATAACTTATCCCAAACCATTTTTGCCATATCAACTGCTTTCTCATGTCACACTAATGTTTGAAAGGTGTAACAATAATTTTTAATTTTTATTGACATGAAATTTGTTAATATTACCACTGAAATCATATTGTAATGCTGTTGTACTTAAGGTGAGAGATACATAAAATGATTTCAATTTATTGATCATTCAATATTATACAAAAGATTAAATTGCACTTTATTTGTTTCTCTCCATTTTAAAAGATTAAAAATTGATAACTATATAAACCGTGATTTATATTTCATATGACTCTAAAAGATTTTAAATCCTTCTATTCAAGCCAGCTTCCTTCATGGTTGGTTACCATGACGATGTTGATATGTTGATGTTGAAATTTGTAATTATTTTGTGCCGTGCAAGTTAGAGCTTTTGTTTTTTTGAACTAGTTAGAGGTTTGAGCATGAGTGCAATAGCCACAAAGAGATTATACAAAATAACCTTACACCGACGTGATTTCATATTAACTGTTAGATTTACTTTATAATAAAAATCACTTTACAATCTGAAAACCACATCAAATCACGTCAATTTATAAGATTACTTTTATGTAATTCCTTTATAGCTAAAGTATTTTCTTGAGAGTAGAGATAGGATTACTACCCATTTACTACTTAATAGTGTATTTAAAGTTTTTATTTTTTTATCATTTTCTTTTCAGTATTTTTTTAAAACCCTTAACATTAAGAAAAAAAATAAAAATATATATATAATTTTATTAATAGTTACTTCCTTAACTGTGAAATAAAAAAAAATTAAAAAAAAACAAATACAAAAAGAATAGTAAATGGATAATAAGAGGGTAGTAACCCTATTATAGATGCCACATAATACAGAAAAAAACCGTTATATTCTGGTGGAAGCCCAACAGAGAAAGAACTAGCACAAACCTCACTGAATACATTCTAAATTTTTTTAACTCAAGAAAATCATACTGCTAATCAAGGTATCCACGGATCATCATAGTATTTACATTAGAATATCTCTCAGTTTATATCAAATCGCTTAGCTCCCTGGTCTAATGTACAGACACAATTAGATTAGCCCATAAAAACGTCTGCTCCCACAGCCACAGCCACAGCCACAGCCGTCAATTTGCAAAAGACTTGCAGAAAGTCAGATTGACAGTAACAGCAACCTAAACTGCACTTGGGAAGAGGATCGTTAGTGATGCAGCTTGATAACACGGGATACTCTTTCAAAGAAGATTGGACACATGCTTGTGCTGAAGATAATGACCTCCCTCATCCATTCTGGTGCTATTCTCTCAAATGTTCCCAATGATAAGACACGGTAAAGAAGTTCTGCTCCCTTTCCAGATGGTTTGTCGATCCATGTTAGACTGAATGAGTACCCTGACATAACCATGATTCAAAAGGTAGTGTTTATTATGCAGTAACTGAGCCATGGAAATCTTGAAGCCAAAACTCAATTCCACTTAAGTACCCAAATTAAGCATAATTTGCCAATGAGAAACAGACAGACCAGTACGCAGTGTATGCCAATATCTGCGGCAGAAACTTAAACTGTGGGGGTTTTAGAGGCTCAATTAGACAAGCAAACAAACCTTTTTGAGGTCCAACCAAGCAGGACTCAGGTATGATATGATAACAAATAGATACACCAATATGACGATTACTATTCTGAACATAGGTTTTATCTTATTATACACCCGACTTAAAACTCTAATGATTTTGCAAGATCAATGATTTTTCTTCTAGAATATTACTTGCTGAAAAGAAGGGTTAAGGCCCTGACCCTGACAACCAAGTAAAAATAAAAAAGAAAGAAGAGAACGAAAGGAGAAAAGAACTTCGTATTTTGCATCTGAGAATTCTTAATTGGCATATGGCCGGCCCTTTGGGTGTCTCGGTGATACAAACAAAGAAAAGACGAATTTCAATCACATCCCCTAGGGACTTGTGTTGAGACCCAGAGCCATTGTTGCCTCTTTTCTGTCTTCTTCTTAGATTGATGACTTGGGGACAGTTGGGTTGAGTATTAATGCAGGAATTTGGGGATAAGACAAGAATTTATAACGGTAAAGCTGTCCATTTTTATTTATTTTGTTTCATCCTTCATCTTGATACTAATCAAAGAGACACTTGCAGGTTTGCCTCTAGTCTCAGATTGCAAAAGGAGCCCTAAAGACAGAATTGAACTCCAACAAATAAAAATAAAGCTAAACAAAAAGATAAAATTCCGATCTTGGCTCTTTCTAAAGGTTACGGATGGGTATGGTTGCAGCGAGGGTGGGTCTACTTATAAACAGAGAACATAGTGGGAGGTGAGAGAGTGGCGGTGCAATTTTCCAGCAAGGCAGCAGTAATACCACTTGTGAAGTTGTTCTTATTTAACTCTGCTTTTCAGTAAGTAAGATGAAATCTGGAAAAACAAACTTGAAAACTTTGAAAAACATGTGAATAACACCATTTTGGATGTGGATGCAAGTGCCACAATCAACGAAATCTAAAAACATGACCACTAGATTGTCGAAATGAAAACTTTGGGGACCAAATAGACTTCTGGAGTACCTGTATAGCTTTGGCTAAACTACAAGTAAAAATATAATTCCAGATTGATGAATTACCACTTGATTGGTGTAGGGCAGAAATGGACATTCCCTCAGTTTGATTAACAGCAGATAGTTTCATGTCCACCAAATACTCAACAAAAGTTTGAAACAAGCAGTATGCAGAGCCACATTCATTCAGACCACCACCTAAAAAACAATGTAGCACATAAAATAAACCAATAACAAAGCACCAAGGAAAATATCAGAGAATTCATTTCCAACACCAACCTGATGTATCAATTGTTCTTCTACAGCATTCCGGCTGAGTGGGTACACTAAAATGGTCAGAAGAAAGGATAAAACCAATAATTGCTACCCAAAAATATGTATGATTAACTTATATACCTGCTGAACATTTACAAAAACACTACTGGACACAGTTTCCTTGGATAAGTTTTTCTCGGATTCTCTTTGCATGGCATCATCCTCCTGATTCTCAGAGCGAAACATCCTGCTACGTTTTCTTGATGAGCTATTGGACACTTCTGATATAATGTGTGCATCTCTAGGCACGATTAGTTGTCCATTATCATTTCTGCCATCCTTTGGAGTGCAAACAATTTCCTCCTGTTGTAGCTTCCGAAGCTTCTCTACTTCTTCAGAAAGAACTTTATCTGCCATAAATTTAGCATCTCAATGATGGAAGGTAATTGACCAACATTGGCAGAATAGGAGGGAATTGATTGGTAATGTAACAAAGACATTACCAATTACTAACAATTAGGATTTACAACTAAATATTTATTACTCTCCAAATTAGTCACATCAAAGTGGTACTATGGTAGAACATATCAAACAGATTAACTGGCTGAATTTGGTGAAGTACCCATATAAGTTCCAAATAACAACAAAATAGAGAGGAAAAAAGGAAAAGTAAACGTATTTATAAGGGTAGATTCCATGATATAGATGCTAACACCGCTGAGCTAGTAAGATTGTATAAGAGTTAACAAGCAGCATAAATTAACCAATGTGTATGTCTTACTCTTCTGGTTCTCTTCCACTATACATTTTTGGTACTCAGAAAATTGTTCATCTTTGGTGGACCTGAAAATGGATGTAGCATATGTTTTAAACTGTTATTGCTACACATACTAAATATATTTAAAATTGAATATGAGCAAACTATAATTGTAAATGAAAATTCAAATGTCTGCATTATGCCTTGTATATTATGTTATCTATATCTGAATTCTGAAACCTTTAATTGCTGTAATATTCAGCCCAACTATAAAGAGCTGGAATCATCCAAAATTTGTGTAGTTTCTCCAAGTTTCCAGTTATTAAGGCTCCACCAAAAGTTGAACAAGTGGTACTCAACAATGAGGGGGGAAAACCATATTAAGAAAGCAAAAAGTTAGTGGAAGGTAAAAAAGCATGCCTAATAGAGGCTACTTCACTTCTCAAGTCATCAACCTGAGCACGCAATTGGTCATTTTCATTTTTCAAGTGTTGGATCAGCTCCTCTGCAGCTGCAACAGGAATGAAAATAGAAGCATCAAACTGATGAAAACTATGATTAGCTCCAATTAGGCTTAGTAGGGTTCTCTATGCTTGAGTGAAAATAAAAACTACACTTCATATAGGGTTGTTATGCTCAATCCAATACCAAGGTCTGGCTCAACAAATATTCCCTAAATTAACAGAAAACTTAGGAGCAAGGCACAGTTTTATTGAAAGATTGATCAAATTAAAGCACAAAAGAACAACACTACTAGAAACAGTTTCAAACAACCATGTCAGTTATAAAGTTCAATTTTCAGGGAGATGAGATTCCAAACTAAGTGGTTTAATGGAAAAGGCCTGTATGCCCATCCCAAGTAGTTGGGATTTATGGACGACTGATGATATTACTAAGAGATTTTCATTTATGCTTTTACAGAGCCACCAGGCCTGAATAACCAAGGGCCCACAAAAATGTTCCTAAAAATCTTTGAAACATGGATCTCTGCAGGCTAGGGTTGGGCAAAAGGGGCCTTTAACCCGTTGCGGGGATCGGGTTGAGCCCTACTCCAAGGCACCAAGCATAAATAAGGGATCTGAATTCAGTTAATTTCAAACACAATTTAAAAAGATCAGAAAAAATCTTAACTCCCGGCTGCCACATATCACAGCACAATCACACCAGTACACTTGAGGTGACTCGTAAAAGAAAAAAAAAATCCATACAAGTAGACATAATACACACGAAGTACAGATGGGAAAATGATACCATTCACATAAGTCACAAACTTTACTTCTTGATCTTTACCAAGCTTCTCCAACTCGGGCCATTTTTTCGTCTGCAAAAAATAATCTCTGACGAAACATAGCATCATTGAAATATAAATGTACATTAAGAAAATCAAGTGTCACATTAAATAATTTAAGTAATACCAAAGGAATAGAAGAACAGTAAAGAGCTGAGATACCTTGAGTTTGGTGTACTTATCGTAAAGCTTCGAATACAGAGCTTCCATCTGCCAAAACAAGTATTCTTGAAATTATAAATCCAGATAAGAATTATTGATCAAAAAAAAAAAAAAATCCAGATAAGAATTGCTGAATTCCGTGCGGAATAATAACTATCAAAGAAAAATTAACTTTAATTCACAGAAAAATGAGAATACCTGAATTTGCAGCAACCAACAAACGCCCAGAGACCCAAAATCTCACGTACAATCGGAGCCGTAACCCTGTTGGACTGCCGAGAAACTGGAGAAAGGGGGAAAAGAAAGAAAGAAAATTGTTCATCTTTTTGGTTTCGGTAGCTTACTAGGGAACTTTCTCGCCCAATGTAATAGAGAAATGGTAAACAAACCCTAGAAATTCAAAGCGAAATGGTAAACTGAATAAGACTACTTACTACGTATCTGCGGGGGAGAGTGAGCCGACAAAACGCAGGAAAGTGGAGTTTCACAGAGAGAGAGAGAGAGAGTATGGAGGTTTGACGTTCAGTGAGCTTCAAACTTTTTTTTTTCCGAAAGTCTGTGAGCTTCAAACTTGAAAACGAGTGGCAGAGGGATACAGCTTTTTGGGGGTTTCAAATTCGAAATTAAACGAAGGTAGTGGTCGGGTCTGAATCGACCCCCTTTTAGATCCGGATTCAGGAGTTTATCATTTCAGACCCGGTTTGCAAGATCCGGTTTCGAAATTAAACTAATAATTCAATTTCAATGCTTTTTGAAAGCTTCTCACGTTTGGTTATCAAAATTTCGAGAATTATGAGAAAAGAATTTTGAAAAAATGTTTTTAATGGGTATTATGAAAATAGATAAGAAAAATGATAAGTTATTTGTAGATGTTTTGTATTTGCAATTGTGGAAGTGGGTTAGTAGATTTGAATAGGTGCTTTGATAAGTTTTTCTTGAGATTTTTTTTTAATTTTTTTATTGTTTTTTATGAAGACCTAGGCAGATGATTACACTGATTAGTAAAAATATTTTCTTTTTTTGAAATTGAAGTTTTTTTTTTTTTAGATTTCAAAGGTATTTGGATTTGATTTGGGGAAACTTCTGAAAAAAAAAAAAGAAAGGAACATGGCCGAAAGGAGTCCTACATTAAAACTTGTTGAACAGCTTGAAAATACGTAGAAAGATCGAATGGAAATGTTTGTCTTCGGGTAGAAGTGTTTGCAGAGATCTTAAGTAAAACTTGGGAGTGGATTTTCTTTCATTCCGAGAATCTGAAGTAACTAGAGGGCTTGGAATTTGTCCATATTGTAGTATTTTGAAACTCTATGGTTTAAATTGTTTCAAACCAAAACGAAATTTATGGGTTTATTAACCCGTAATTAGTATTTGCATTCCTAATCGCGGATTTACAATTTGAAAAAAAAAAAACTGTCAGAGTCGGAAACGGTCAGAGCTGAGTGGCCATGGCTCATTGCTCCAGAGAAGTTGGTGGAAGGGGACCTCTAGATGTGATTGTCAATGAAGCAACACAATTCAATCTAGGAGGGAATTCGACATCATAACTTTTTGTTAGATTTTCAATGAAGCAACACAATGCTCAGTAAGAATATGCATGATTCTACATGTAAAGAATAAAAAGC
Organism: Cyclocarya paliurus; assembly: GCA_029856935.1. Lineage (NCBI taxonomy): Eukaryota > Viridiplantae > Streptophyta > Magnoliopsida > Fagales > Juglandaceae > Cyclocarya > Cyclocarya paliurus. The sequence continues at coordinate 3,903,713 of CM056956.1, forward strand.
ATCTGCTTTCTAAGAATTTAATTAAGGATCAGCCCACTTCTGTATCCTCTTAACTTATAATAACAAAGCTTTAATAGATTGCTTGTGCAGAACTAAAGAAACAAACTAACTTGCACAACTACTCAACAAGAAAGATTTCATTTGAACTTCTTAGCAAGGAAGAAGAAATGATGTTACTTCCAGCAAAACATACATGTGGAATAGATTAGACAATTCTGAAAACAAAACAGTTTTAGCAGGAAAATAAGCCAGTTACAATTTCATCAGGTTTTGGTAGCAAAAAATAACACTCTTTAGTTGTTTATGAGCTTTTTAAAGACGTTAATGCTTCCTTAGTAGCGGCTGAGATAACAGCATCTGATGCATTCGGCAAGTAGTAATATTTCCCTGCAGAAACAAGCTTTGCTGAATATATGTTTGTCTTCATAGTTAAAAAAATATTGAATGTTTCAGTAAGCCAACCTTGAGCCACTCTTGCAATTTCCTTGGCAAAACCAGTTGAAACAAACTTGTTTTCGGTGTCAATGACGAGGAGAGACATCCCAGCTTTGTATATCTTCCCAGCCACTTCCAGGATCTCATCCTTTATCAAGCACATAAAATGTTACAAAAATTTCCAATCGTACCCGATATTTATGTTTCTTGATTATAGTTACCATAATGTCAAATTCATTGCAAAAACTCGAATTGTATCCAATATTTATATCTCTTGATTACTCTTTTTTTTTTTTTTATAAGAAACTTTATTGAATGAAACTAGGCAAAGCACATGTACAAAAGAAGTATACAAAAGAAGCACCTAATTACATTCTAGAAACCTGAGAAGAAAACAAAAACTCAAGAGCATTCGCTCCCTTAAGAACAGTAGCCGAAAACCACTGCAGCAAAGAAGAGCATTTCCAGATGCAAACAATTGTATCCAATATTTATATCTCTTGATTACTAATATATATGTATATCCAATGACTTCCATTTTTTTGATGCAACTATGCAAAATTTCTAAGCAACTTTGTATTTTCTACACATTATGAGCAAATCAAGAGGTGGCAATGGAAAGTCATAGGTTTCACATGCAAGTTTTTCATGAAAAGCAATTAGAAACCTAAGGTAATTATGGAACATTTGATGTTAAGATATTTGTTTGCATAATCAAAATTAGTTTACATAAATTTTAAGCAATTGAAGATGCGATGGGCCATTATCATCTGTAATTGGCCAAGAAAACCTCCAAAGTAAGCCATCCACTAGCAGGTACAGAACTTATATTACTATACCATGTTCCTAATTAGCGTTAAAAACTTTACCTTCAATTCCTGTGCTGAAGGTCTTGGAGCATCACTAGCAGCAGTTTCTGGGTCAGTGGATCTTTTCAGTGATATATTGGCTCTACCATCGGTTATTGCAACAATCATTATGCGTCCAACATCACCACTCTTTTCCGCATTTAGCCCAACCCTGACAGCCTAAGTGGATTTAGGTTTAAAGAAAGGTCAGTCAATATTGAGAGATCATAGCTATACTTACAGGGACAAATTAGGGAATCGGGAATTATATAGTTCCAAAAGTCATCATACTCATGATGGAATTAAACAAGTACAAGGAGCTGAAGATGCTTCTGTAATAAATTCGAGATTGAGAATGGAAACATGTAAATAGAGCAGCCTTCAAGGGCAAACATGGTTTCCAGGACAAAGATGGAAATCATACACAATGACCGTTAAGTTCATTTGCTGTATTCCGTTACAAAGATGGCCAACTAGAACTTAACTTCATGAGGAAAAAATGAAGAAACAAGATTTTTTTTTTTTTTGATAATTAGGAAGAAACAAGATTAGAAGAGTTATAATTTTTCAAGAAGCCTGTACTTACAAAACAAAAAGGTAAAAAATGAAGAAGACTGTAGTCAAAGGGATTTACAAATCCACATACCGTTGTAAGACCATGAGCCAGGGGCGAACCTCCACCACATGGAAGCCTCTCAAGACGGTTTCTTGCCATTGCAATTGATCTAGATGGAGGCAGGAGAACTTCAGCAGAGTCTCCACGGAATGGAATGATAGACACCTGTTTAACATACGAGTTGACACATTAAAAGTCATTATCAAAGAAAGGAGTTTTGCTATTCATCATCCCCACACATCACACACCACACTTATTTATTTATTTATTTTTAAATTTTTTTGGTTTTATTCTTCTTAAACTAATTTAATTCTTCTACTCATCATCCATACACCACACATTTGGTAAGAGAAAAAAAAAATTGTGTGGTTTGTGGTGTGAGGATGATGAGTAGAATTTTTCCAGAGAAAATGCACATCAAAGAATACAATTTTGTATCTTTTCATGGTCTGCTAATTAGATCTAATGAACTTTTAAAAATTTTCTATATCATAAATTATGTGGGCAGAATATTGATTTTAAAAATGTACTCCAGACTAGGGAGTGACTTAATTATGTCAACTGCATCTACCTCATGATGACCATGTGCAAGAGGTTTGCTATTCAAAACTGACAAGTATTTTGCTTCACTATTGTTCCCTTTGACTTTCATTTTCTACATGAATTATGTTATCAATGTGCTAAATCACCCTCCCTTCTGTTGGTATCAATGTTGTTCTCTAAGCCTCCTATCACATTTTTTATGTGCAAAAACTATGCTTTGCAGAACATCCATGGACCACATGCAATGAGTATGCATTGAGTCCTTAAGAGACGGCTATCAATAGTGATACCACTTAGCATAACTGATGAGAAATAGATCTATTTACCTATGTAGAAACACATGGAAAAAACCCTTACTCATTTCATTGATATACAAACATATATACACACTACACACAATTGACACTTATACCCTCACACACTTATACTAATTACAAACACGTCCTCTAACACTCCCCCTCAAGCTGGGGCATATATATCATATAAACCAAGCTTGAAACAAATAAGTTTTAACCGACTCCAACACAAAGACTTAGTAAACACATCTGCGAGTTGATCGGCAGACTTCACAAAAGGTGTAGCAATGTCACCACTTAGTATCTTATCTCGAATGAAGTGACAATCAATCTCTATATGTTTAGTCCTCTCATGGAACACAGGATTAGAGGCAATATGCACTGCAGCTTGATTATCACAAAATAACTGAAGCGGTGTAGGAGCTGGAAACCCAATCTCTTGAAGAAAGTGTTGCAACCATGCCAACTCACTAGTAGTGTGAGCCATTGCCCTATATTCAGCTTTTGCACTAGATCGAGCTACTACTGCTTGTTTCTTACTCTTCCATGTAACCAAATTACCTCCTACAAAGGTACAATATCCAGTAGTAGATCTTCTATCTGAAGGGGATCCTGCCCAATCAGCATCTGAAAATGCTTCAACCCTCAGATGTCCATTTGGTCGATACAATAATCCAAGGCCAGGTGCTCGCTTAAGATAACGAAGAATATGAATTACAGCATCCCAATGTGAGACCCTAGGCGTTTGTAAAAATTGACTCAATACACTCACTGCATAAGAGATGTCTGGTCTAGTGATAGTGAGATAATTCAATTTTCCAACAAGTCTTTGATACCTACCTGGATCTCCAAACAACTCCCCTTCCTCTTTCAAAAATTTACGATTTGGGTCCATAGGGGTGTCAATAGGTCGTGCACCCAGCATGCCAGTTTCTTCCAGAAGATCAAGAACATATTTCCTCTGAGATAGATTGATACCCTCTTTAGATCTATTGACTTCAATTCCAAGAAAATATCTAAGCTTGCCCAAGTCTTTTGTCTGAAACTGATCATGTAAACATTGTTTCAGCCTAGCAATTCCAGCAGAGTCACTCCCAGTAATTACAATGTCGTCCACATATACAACCAACAAAATGTGACCTGCATCACTATGTAGATGAAATACTGAATGATCTGTTTGGCATCTATGGAGACCAAATGCCAATACAACATCAGAAAACTTCCCAAACCATGCTCGAGGAGATTGTTTCAAACCATATAATGCCTTTTTTAATTTGCATACAGTACCTCGATACTCCCCCTGAGCAACAAACCCAGGTGGTTGCTCCATATAAACTTCTTCATGCAAATCACCATGTAGAAATGCATTCTTAACATCCAGCTGAAATAAAGGCCAGTCTAGATTAGCAGCAAGAGAGATCAATACTCGAACAAAGGAGATTTTGGCAACAGGGGAGAAAGTCTCCTCGTAATCAATGCCATATGTTTGAGTGTAACCCTTAGCAACCAAGCGGGCTTTCAGACGTTCCACAGAACCATCAGGATGAAATTTGATTGTATATACCCATTTAGAGCCAACAGGTTGCTTACCAGGTGGTAATGGAACAAGATCCCATGTCTCATTATGGTGAAGAGCATCCATTTCATCTTTCATAGCTGTCCTCCATCTCGGATCAGATAAAGCATCCTGAATTGTCTTAGGAACAGAGAGTTTTGAAAGTTGAGAGGTAAAACATGAGAATGAAGGAGATAAAGCATGATATGAGACAAATTGACTAATCGGATGTTGAGTAACACAAGATCGAGTACTTTTGCGGAGAGCAATAGGTAGAGAGTCTGAAATACGAGGTAACTCAGAATCCGAAAAGGGAGACATTGTTGGTAAAGGCATGGAAGCCGGTAACTTCGAGCGACGCGAGTAAACCTGTAAAGGAACTGGGGGAGGGGGAGGGGGTGGAGTTGGAGGTGGAGGACCGGTGACAGGAGGGGAAAGTGTAAGAGTAGGCAATGGTAGAGGATCGTACTCAACACTCGAAGCTGTGTCAGAGAAATATGGTATAGACTCAAAAAAGGTAACATCAGCACTCGTAAAGTATCGTCTAAGGACAGGACTATAACAACGATATCCTTTTTGAGTCCGAGAATAACCAACAAAAAAACACTTGGTAGAACGTGGATCAAGTTTATCAAAACCTGGGCCAAGGTTATGAACATAACAAACACACCCAAAAATTCTGGGAGGAAGAGTAAATGGTGGGGATGAAGGAAACAAGATGGAGAAAGGAGATGAACCATTGAGAACTGATGAAGGCATACGGTTAATAAGGCAACAAGCAGTCATAACACCATCACTCCAAAAACGTTTAGGAACATGCATGTGCAATAAAAGTGCTCGAGTCACATCTAACAAATGACGATTTTTGCGTTCAGCCACCCCATTCTGTTGGGGTGTATAAGAACATGAAGTTTGATGAACAATTCCTTTGTCACTTAAGTAAGTAGCAAAGGCACTAGATTGATATTCTCTAGCATTATCAGAACGCAAAACTTGAACTCTTTTGTTAAATTGAGTTTTAATTTCATTCCAAAACATTTTGAATATGGAAAGAAGTTCAGATCTTGCCTTCATCAGAAACACCCATGTCACACGAGAGTAGTCATCAATAAATGTGACAAAATACTGATACTTGTTTGATTCAATGTTGATTGGTCCCCATATATCAGAGTGAACCAATTCAAAAGGACTCGATGCTCGTTTATCAACCCGAGGTGTAAAAGACACACGATGATGTTTACTAATTTGACATGTTTCACAAGAAAAAGGAGACACATTTTCTAGATCCTTAACCTGACGCTTCAAAAGGGAAAGCGGGGGGTGACCTAGACGACAATGCCATTCATAAGCAGATGATGAGGAGGATGTAAGAGCTCGAGTGGGTGACTGTTTAACATCAAGATAATACAAACCACCAGCTTCATGTCCTGTACCAATCTTATTTCCCGTCTTAAGATCTTGAAAGACACATGAAGAGGGATAAAATGTCACTGAACATTGAAGACTTTGAGTAATCTTACTAATGGATAGCAAACTAAAGGGACAACTAGGAACATATAGAACAGATGATAAGGATATAGAGTCGGTAAGCTTAGTGGATCCAATGCCTGTAACTTTAGCAAGAGAACCATTAGCAAGAGTAACACTTTTTGGAGATGTCACAGTATCCAACTTAGATAAGACAGAGGACAAACCAGTCAGGTGTTCATTAGCTCCTGAATCAATGATCCATGGAACTTGAGTGTGTGAGGCAAGACATGCAGATGTTGTACCTGATTGGGCAAGAGTAGTTGTGAAAGATGAACCTTGTGTGCGACCCAAAAGCTTATCATACTCATCCTTTGATATAGTAATCATATCTTGGCGAATGACTTGATTAGCGGATCCAGGTGGTTTACAATTTAGATCCCAACAATAGTTCATTGAGTGGTTAGTGCGACCACAATAAGTGCACTTGCGAGATTTTTTACCTTGAGTACGATTACCTCTGTCATTTCGTCCCCCACGTGAGCCTCTACCACCTCGGCCTCCACTCCCACCAGGAGCAACATAGGAGGCAATTGCATCATGTAACTGTAACTCACATTTAGTTGTCATGGATGCAGAAAAACCACACAATTGATGAGAAAAACCACACTCCAACTTGAGAATACGAGAAACACACTCTGGAAATGTAGAAACTTAGCTCAAGTACCCGAAAAACAATCCAAATAATAAAATTTCGGTCCTGTTTCGGTCAAAATTGCACTGTATCGGAATATACCGGCTCTGAAGTGCACTGTTTCGGCCGGTATCGGCTAAGAATCGGTCTGTATCGGCCGAAATCGGGTCTGTATCGGTATATATCGGCCGAAATCTACCCGTATCGGGTTTGTATCGTATCGGCCTATTGCTATCCTTAAGAATAAGGATTAGGTTATCCTAACCAAGAATAAAGGATCTGGGGATTACCTTATCCTTATTTCCAAACAGGTGTTATTCCGGATAGGAATACACTCACACTCCAGGTTTTTCTTATTCTCACTCGAGAATAGGGTAGCATCTACCTGCAACCAAACACACCGGAGCTTCAACTGTTTGCCGGCGACGGAGACCCTTTCCGGCGGCTGATGACGACGAAAAACTTACCTGCCCTCACAGAAACTGACGGCGAGCTCAACCCTTGTGCCTACTACCGGAGATGACACCGGAAACTCGCCGGAAACCACTTCAAATACCTACGGGCCGCCGACGACGAATAGGAAAACCACCGTGATGCGCGGAAGACGACAGCTGACTCAGATCCGGCCGCTTAGTGAACTCGGATCCGACCACAAAAGTCAGATACTACACCGGAAACCACTCCGACGAATGCAGACAACGGTGAACTCGATTTTGGTGGGACTCACCGTACACAATTTACTTCTATCAGATAACAGGGTGCTCTGATACCATGTAGAAACACATGGAAAAAACCCTTACTCATTTCATTGATGTACAAACATATATACACACTACACACAATTGACACTTATACCCTCACACACTTATACTAATTACAAACACGTCCTCTAACAACCTAAACAAAAAAAAGTAAAGAAAGATAAGGCATAGATCTACATAACTGATAGAATTTTTTTTTAATAAGTAAGAAGTCTTATTGATCCACGTAAATAGGCAATGCCCAAGTACACAGGAAGTATACAAGAAAAAAGCCTAATTGCAAACTACCCGCTACGAAAAGTAGCATAAAAGTCATTAAAGCTCGCTCCATTCCATACCATGGATGAAGCCCAAAGCAAAAATGTGTGATAGAAGAAGGCCCTAAAACCATCCATACATCGACCATTTCTTTCAATCCATGTACACCACATTAAACATAGGGGCACCATCTTCCAAACAGCTGCAATATTACGATGACCCCGAATCCCTCTCCAACACCACAATAAATCTGACACCCTCCTAGGCATAACCCATGCTATACCGAGCCTACATAACTGATAGAATTAATTGAGAATAAATCTTATAAAACCATCTTCTATACCTAAGGTGATGGAAAGAAGTGAATTAATATTTTTTAACATTCCCCCTCATGTGTTAGCTAGATTCTCCTTAATAGGTTTCCGTAACAAGTGAAATATTTAATTGAAATGGGGGATAAAGAGTGGATCCAGAGTTCGGATTCCAGATCACCGCTCCAAAATACTCTAAAATCACCCACTGTTCCAAAACTTGAGCTGATGGGATGAGGTGCTTTAACACTTCTAATATAGGGTACCACTCTTCCAAATCTTTACTATGAACATTCTTTTGAGGAAATTTTATAATAAGCAAGGACTTGTAGAAGTCAGAATTCACACAGAGTTTATTTATTTATTTGTATTCTGTATTAACTGATTACTGACATTTTTAAAGCATATTATAATTATTTACAGAGCATGGAAATTACAACTTTGAAGTTGTCTTCTCATACTTTACACACATATTTAAATGGAAAATAAAATAAAGGACTTTTATGCAGTATGGCTGCATGTCAATTGTTTAATAGTATACGCAGCTACGCTCCATTCAATTTTTTCCCACTGTTTTAAACAATTATATAGACAATTACAAAGAAGTAAGATTTACAAAAATCTAGATTTCAAGAGAGTAACTTTTTTAAAGGACAAACAATAAACCTTTAATTTATGCAACTATGAAGTTCATAAATGTAGTGATGTTTCAAGTCACCTGATCCCTGCTTGTGTAACTTTCTGCAAGCAGCTTAAGTGCAGCACCTTTTGCATTCTGCATTCGGTTCAGTGCCATGCTTCCACTTGCATCAACCACAAAAATTACCTGCCATAATGTTTTTATTTTAAGGGTCTGTTTGGCAACACAGCTGTTCTCAAGTATTCTCAAATATTTCCTTCTCAAAATTCACTCAAACACAAAACACTTCTCAATTTCAAATCTTCAAATTTTTCATCTAATCATTACAACTTTTCCAAACTCCCAAACAAAACACAAAAACTAATACTACTTTTTCAAATTTCAAAACAAAAATAATATTAAAAAATAATATTCAAATAATTTTTTAACTTTATAATACTTTATTCAACTTTTTCTCTCTCATTTCCCAAAACTCAATAAAACATCTTAACTCAAACCATTTCACTACTATTATACTAGATATTCTAAGTATCCAAACAGGCCCCAATCTAATATGTCAAAAGTATATTTGGTGCTCACAGCAGAAACTTTTAAATCAATCATGTAGAAATAGTCTAAATTATCAGTAAAGAACGTTCACTACTTTAAAATGGTGCTGGATTCTTTCAGTACGATATTCTTGTGCTAAAAGTGATAAGACTCAGTTTCGATATTTTTATTCTTTTAAAAAGTTCAGGACAAAAGAAAAACATAAGACACAAGTTTTACTACCAATGCCCCTGCTTTTCGTGCCATTCTCTTCGCTCTCATATCAGTTTTCTCCACAAAAACTTTCCTACCGCTTTGAGTGTTCTTCTCCCTACGCAACTTTTGATATGGTGCAGCTGCTCTGAGGGTTGCATCGACAGCTAATCTCTTTACAGGGCCCTGTGTACCAATAAGAAGCTTGTTTCAGAAAAGACAGCAGTAGAGACAACTTTCATTGTAAAACACAATTTGAGAATTATGAGACTCTAACAAGGACTGATAATTAAAATAACAGGTTTTGAAAGTTTAGGTAAATTCATTTGAGTCAACACAAAAAATGCAAATGGGTTGAAAAATGCCATAAAAAGAAAATGTTATACCTCTCTTTTCGACACAAGAAATAGAGTTGGTCAGGGGAGGACTAACCTTTGGAAGCATTGGCTTTATATATCGGCCTCTGTCCTCTGAAAATATCACATTCTTTGCCCTCCCAGCCTTCCCTCGGCGTCTCTGTGCTTGTTGTGCAAAGAAGAGAAGTTTCTCATCCACTAAACCCCCTTCTGCATCAAAGATAAACTCTTCAGGTATTTGTTCTTGCTCCTGTTCATTCTCTTCATCATTATCATCCTGCTTAGGAAGGGAACCTTCACGTTATAACAAACCAATACTTCACTTTAAAGAAATTTTTAATAGAAGATCAAAGGTAAGAGATAGATAGAATTAAAGAATATGGTAAAATTAACAGATTACTAGCAGTAGTGAACTAAAAGAAAAGCAAGCTCAAGATTTTGATCTAATAAACCTCTTGTTCTTCCTCATCATTCTGCTGCTCCTCGGATTCTTGATTTTGTGGAGGAGGAGGAGGTGGAGGCGGCTGATTTTGCTGTTCCGGTGGATTCTCATTGATGATTGAACGAGGAAGAATCACAAGTTCTACCTGTTGTATAGAATATATCAGAATAGGAAGATTTTGCATGTTTGCCCAAATGAAAAAAAGGCTATGATGTAGACAACGACAAATGGAAAACTGTACTGGAGATACATGCTTATTCCCAAAGGAAAATGCCTTGGGCCCTTAACCAGTCTCAAAGTGGGATTTTGACCATCTATGCCCTATGCCTCTCCATGTCTTTTTCTATTCACTCTATAGATGCACCAATATAACAGGTGGAATTCTGAAACACAACTCTTTCTAGTATAACAATGAACAGCAGTCTAGACTAATATACTATTCATACAAAATTGGCTGGTAGACATTTGTACCGATTAGGATGTTGATCCCATGCAGTTTAAAACTTGAGTGTGATTTCTTTGCAATGAAATGATGGTAATGATCTTCAATATCTGATTTCCAGTTTTCTAAATATTTATTTTCCGCTTTCTACAAAATATGTACTTTGTGATTTAGCACAACAGAACTGGCCAAGACTGACAGCAACATACCTAAGCACCAGTATCATTCCAAACATAGAAAAAAAGGGAAGTAGCTTAAGGTTGCCACCATTGATAGTTGGGATATTACCATAGCAAAGATGTCCTGGCAATAAGATTCATAAAACTGCAAAGCCACAGGTGCATGCACATAACTAAGGATAGAAAATAATGTCATTATATTTTCAGAAGAATACTTAACAGCTTTCTTCAGGTCATCTACGTTGACTTTTTCTCGTCCTTCCAAAGCAGCTAAGCATTTTGCAACACGGGCAGCATATAGCTCAGCTCTGTGTCCCTGTAATACAAAAGAGCCATTTAAGAATATGTATTTGCAATCCAAATAGATGTGCTTCGTATACACACACACATGCAACAGAATAATGATTACAAATAGCTAAATTTTTTTTTTTTTATCAGTAGATTACAAATAGCTAAAATTTACTTCTTAAAACATAACAAAATCATAGCAATTTCCTGTTTTCATATTATTATTAATGTTGTTGGGTAGAGGTCCTATCGGAATGGGTAGGCCCAAGTTGTGTTGTTATTGTTGTTGTTGCTGTTGTTTTGTTATTATTATTTATGGTAACAGCACCCTCCAATTTCATGATTAACGCGCACAAAAAAATTTACGAGTGTAGCATGCCAGCTAACATCCCCTAGTTTTGAAGTCCCCTGCTGTCATGTTTGATATATAACCCTTCGTCATGGAAAACCCCCATCCCATGCACCAAAAGATGGAAATCCAAAGAAACATATATGAGATTTTGGGATAATTTGTAGTGCAGGTTTATTCTGCTGTGTACGTAAAGCCAAAGACTAACAGTAGCATGGTGGCCCCAAATAGTTCCAAACAACAACAAAAAAGCAAAAAGAATGGAGTAATTTTTGCCTAACCAATCATGGGTAGTTTGAATTCAGGGCATCATTGAATTGCCTTGAGTAATTGGCCATAAGGCCAAGTAGATATCAATTTCCTTTTCTATGGGGATGATCATAAAATGCAAGTCTTCAACTCAATTAGCAGCTCAAAGTGGGTAGGAGGCGACATGACATTGGGGCCGGACTTATTTTCCTCCCCCAGAAGAAATAAATGGAAAGAATTGCTGAAATTAAAAAGAGTTTCACAGTTAGAACCTGGCAACCACCTCGAAGGGCTTCCATAACAAGGTACTTCAATTGTTCTCTGCTGATGGCAACATCCTTCAAATACTCTCTTGCCAAAATAATCTGCAATGTGTAAATAAATTCATGAAACCAATATTTTGTTCAATAATCATTCTCCGTGGACCGCTGACATCCAAGTAGAATCAAGGAAGAGATCCTGTGTAACTCTGTCTTAATAAGACTGACTTAATTATAAAATAAAAAATAAATCAAGGATGAGGAACTTGTCTGCAACATCTTTTAGATAATTGTGATGCTTTTTCACATCTATTAATATTTTATCATCCAACACCACAGTTATGTGATGCTTATATATTAGATAATTGTCCTTGAATCCTAGAAAGCTATCGAGTATGATGATTGATAATGATATCTGAACTCAGACAGAAAATGATATTATGGTGAGCTCCCTACATATTCTCTTGGTCAATGAATGCAATCCATAGAACAATGAATTAAGATCTTGTTGCATTGGCATTCTTTTGGGCCATCGGCAATCGATGAATTATCCATTTATCAGCTAACATCTATTTTTTCGCTTTTTTTCCATCCCAGCAAAGAACGCTATTTTCAGGAAGATGAGGCAGAAAATCCCTCCCCATTTAATATTTATTTTACAGCACACTTGCCTGAGTTTTTGCATAGTCTGTTTCTTCCTCAACCATTTTAAACACCTCATTACTTTGTTCCTGAAATTGTGTTGCAATTCCAACAGCGGCAACACGATCTTCAAAACTCATGGGAAGATCTGCACTGCAGGACAAGGGTGTTACTAGTGGAACGAGAGAGAATTGACAGTACTAACTCATTAGATTAGCTAAGTACAAGTTTTGTACCTCAAATTAATTGCAATACGGTCTAGTAAATGCTCACGTACAGCACCCTCTTCTGGGTTATAAGTAGCAATAAGAAGTGGCTTGCATGGGTGCCTAAAGCTTATTCCTTCTCTTTCCACGGTATTAACTCCTTCAGTCAATACATTAAGAAGCAAATTACTAATACCCTCATCCAAGAGATTTATTTCATCAACATATAGAACACCTCTATGGGCTTCAGCAAGAAGGCCTGGCTGGAAAACAGTTGTTCCTGTTTTCACAGACTCCTCGACATCAACAGATCCAATGAGTCTGTCCTCTGTGACTCCAAGGGGAATCTGTAGCATGAATAACCTAAGGAGATTAGGCGACGAAAGAATTGTAAATATGAATGTCTTCTCTCACTAAAAGTACCTGAACAAAAGGAGATCTGACTATCTGGGTCTTAACATTACCAGCAGAGTCATATTCTGCTCGTTCAGCTAGATCATTTTCCCACCTTCAAAAATTTGAACAGTTATTATCTTGAATGAAACAAACATGTTACCATCATTGCATCATATTGGAGAAACAAATACAAGAACACATTGGGTCAAGATGTCGTCTATTTAAATATTTTCCACCAAATAACATTTCAATGTTTTAGCTTAATAACCTTTTCCGTTACCACTTCACTTGCTTTTCAACTGAAATATCTTCTATTTGTCCTGATAATTGGGTCACTACATAAATTTTTGGCTGAAATGGATTAAGTGGGTCTCCACATAGTAAATTATTATTTAATGTTTTTTTTTTTTTTTATAAGTAAGAAATAAGTTTCATTGATATGAATGAAAAATAGGCATAGCCCATGTACACAGGGAGTATACAAAAGAAAACGCCTAAATACCTTCTAAAAGTACTACATTAAAGATAAGAAATCATGCACATTGTTTCCATTAAGGACAATAGCTGAAAACCATAGGAGTAAAGTATGTAGAAAAATATTCTGAAGCCCCGCTATTGTTCTCTGTCTATCTTCAAAGCACCTCGCGTTCCTCTCCATCCAAATACACCACATAATGCATAGAATTATTTAATGTTTAAACAATAATGGGATTCCGCCATACATTACTAAATAATAAATTACTATTTTTTTCAGACAATGAGTCTGTGAGGCATTACATGGATAAAACCTCAAGGATGGGAGCAAAGGGTTTCAATTTGGGCAACAGTTCTTGAAGGGTTCATCATAGCATATCTTACTTTCTTTTCTATGTGAATACGCATGCCACAGAAATTCACATAATGTATTAGAGGGACTTAAGTTCTTCTCACAACAAAACTTCCCTAGTTCCTTTCTATATAGAAGTACAAACAGATAATTAAATATACAGATTGTGGAACATTTGATTTATCCTTCACACAGTTCTGAAGCTAATACTTTCCCATACCAAGTTGACAGTAATTGTAAGCTTTCCAAACGAATCACCTTGATGTCCAATAATACTTAGAACATTGAATTGAATATTATCTCTTGTGATAGAAAATCCTACAATCAATTAACCACCACCATCCATTCCCAAAATGGTTGATTGGTCAAGAAAGTTGAAACATAAAGAGATTATAGACTTCTAGTTTGGACTTTGAACCATCTGAACCTAAACAAACCCATATAAAGAATCTAGACCAATCAATTCTAGATCCAGTAAATTTTTATTGCACTGTTGGCATCCATATTTAGGGACAAAATGGACAAGCCTGAACAATATTTTCTGCTTCTAAAAGCTAAGAGTCATGGCTGGTTCAAAGTTACCAATAAAAAAATCATAGCTGGTTCAAACTTCACACTGAATTAATAGTTCTCAAGCAATCCAAGACGAAAGCAATAAATATGTACACAACATATTCTCAGCATATCAGCATCATACCATTATAACATGAAAGATACTAATTGATCACCAAATGGTGTCCTATATGCAAGAATTTTGAGAAAATGATAGGCTTAAAAAGCCTCGAGTCCATGAGGCAATGATCCAATGTGTTTTTTTTCTTTTTTTTTACAAATTATCTCATGGTAAGTTAGACTTATACCATGAATTAAATTCAGATACAAACAGTTGTATTTTGTTTTTTGTTGAATTAAGTATTTTTTTTATAATTAATAAGAGTTTATTACCATAAATAGGCATAGCCCAAGTACACAGGAAGTATACAAGAGGAAATACCTACGTACAACGACTCAAAAGAAAGCAAAAACTAGAAGAACTCCAACACTTCATCACTATTCATTACAAAAGCCTTTGCCCATAGACATAGTGTTTTAAGGAAAAATTCCCTAATTTCTTCCATCGATCGTTCTTTGTCTTCAAAACATCTCCCATGAATGAAGTATTAAAACATGTTTGTATTAGAAAAGATTCCTATCTCACTTATACAATCAATAACCTTACTCTTCTGGGCAGGCTGGATCTGCATTTGCTATTGAACCGACAACAATATCAATTGGAGGCAAAATTGCATGCAACCCGCGTGCCATAACTGTCTTGGCTGTTCCTCGCTTTCCAGAGATTGCAATCCCTCCAATCTCACGGTCAGTAGCCCCAAGCAAAAGAGCAGTTTTTATAGCATCCTATAAAAATAATTAATTTCAAAAAATTCAAAAAATAATGTAAGAGTTGCTGATTAGCGACAGTACCTTTAAAGAAAATTCACAGGTCAACCAAAGTATGCACAGAAGTATTGACCAAGCCAACTAATGTACATACATATATATATTCTTACATGTCTACTATATATAATATATATATATATATATATATATATATTCTGACATGTCTCTCACATTTTTCTTCCAACCAAGTATTTATGCAATGCAAAAAACAGTTTGCGTTGGCACCACCTTTCAGTTAAAGGCCACAACTTCAGTTGAAGCATGGATTCTGCTTATTAACATCTTACAATTAGTTTTATGATACCATTTGTCTCTTTAAATATATTACAGATTGAAAATGTACAATCAACATCAGGGACTATTCCTAAAGTTATATGGACCAGCTACCAGCCTAAGACTTCATACTCCCTTGGAAAAACTGTTATATAACTCCCTCTTTTATGATAGAACCAAAAATATGTCACCCAACTCAACTGAAGATCATAAATGCTTGAGCTTAAGTTAATACAATTCATGCACCTTTCTGGGATTGAAACCCGGGCCGAAAATATATCCCTCTATAATAAAAAGCTTTTCACGCTCGCTAACAATCATGCTAGTTACCAAATCACAATGGCAGCCCATGCAGAACTATACAATAGTTGAGAGTATTTTTATGTGTAACAATTGTTGACACCATAACCGAGCTAATCCTTCAGATTGTTATTGTAAGTAAAAAGTGAGAGAAATAAGTAATTTTTCACAACATTTCGATGATAACGTATCTAAATGGTACTTACCAGTTACAGTTGAATTTGCAATCTACCATGAGGTACGGTTTCTCATGTGGTGAAGAGAGAGAGAGAGAGAGAGATTGGCAGTCAAGCAGTTGATACAATCAAAACCCAGTTTCAGTTCCAACCATAAAAGAACAAAATAGCAAAACCCAGAAAATACTACAAAGAAAGAGGGGCAAAGAAAGAAATTAAAACCCACTTTCAGTTCAGCCATAAAAGTTCAAAATGGAAAGGCCCCATCACTAATTCATGAAAAATACACAATTAACAAACCATAACACCATTATCGAGAGAGAGAGGGAGGCTGTACTTGGCCAACAACAGCAGCTAGAGGGAAGTACTGTCTTCCATAATTAGGAGTTGCATGATCCGGCTTCTCTGCGGCAAGTAGCGCACCATTGCCAGGATCAAGAGCTGCATTTGCACTTGCGGAAACTGCACGGACACGAGCCCAACGAATGCGAGGACGTGTGATTCAAAAGAAGAGGGTGTAACTTGAATGTTGAAGAAGATTGGAGCTGTGAGATATATGAGCATGTTGGAGCCGAGGCCGAGAATGCCATCGAAGAGAGAGAGAGAGAGAGAGAGAGCTGGGCTCCTAAGTCCTACTTTCTTATCCGTTACTCAATCTGTCTGTTTTAATAGAAGTAAGGCGTCACTGCGAGAGCGAGGAGGGTCCGAGGGAGTGGGCAGAAAATTAAAATATATTAAAAGGCCATAAAATTCTCCAAATTTTCTTTAATATCAATGAAATTATAAAATTCAATCTTGATTATATGAGTTAATTCAATAAAATACGATTTTGAACTGAGAGGTAAGGGGCCGATCTCCTCGGGAATTTACACCTTTACTTGTGACACATAATAAAAGTGATGGTAGACAATCAAATCTCGGTATTATGGTAAAGAGTCGATCATTGATCCAAAAGCTATATGACTATTGGGCATTAGTTTGATTAAATCTTTAATCCGAATCCTATATCTACGGTGGCCCATTTTATCAACACTAACCAAATATTAATTTTTTCCTTTTTGGTGGATTCACTTATCTATCAGATTCAATGACTTAACATTATATTCATACATAATACTAGGGTTGTGCACCCGGATCCGAATCCGGATAAATCCGGATCCGGATTTAAAAAACGGACGGATATCCACCCGGATAAACCGGATTGAAACCCGGGCGGATATCCGGATGGACCCGAATATCCGGTTTCAATCCGGAAACCCGGATTTTACAACTTTTTTTTTTTTGAGCTTTTGTTTTTAAAAATCAATATGCTTTTATCACTTTTAAAATGCTTTTTTTTTAAACAGACTTTTTAACACTTTTTAAAAGGCTTTTTATCCAAATTTGTACCAATATCCAGATTTTATACCATGTCTTTTTGTTTTTGTTAAATAAATATGTTTTTAACACTTTTAAAACGCTTTTTATTTTAAAAAAAAAACTTTTTAACACTTTTCAAAAGGCTTCTTTATAGGCTTTTATGTTTATTATTTTTTCTAGGCATTTTTTTATATAATGAATATTTTTTAGGCATTTTTTTAACCTTTTTTTTTATTGCCTATTCAAATTTATTATAAACAAAATGAAAAAGAATAGACATCAACATACACAATTCATTACATTTGTTGTTTACAAGGAACAAATAGTGAAAAATTTAAAAGCAGCAGCAAAGAACTGTGGAAGAACCATTTGAAGTTGAGCTCCCTATCATCTTCATTGTGAGCTGTGATAAACAAAGAACTGGAAATCAAGAAATTAGTTAAAAAATCATATCCCAAACTGATATGCATATATATTAGAGAAAAAAATGAGATAGTGAGAAAGATCTCTGCTTCAACTATCACTATGTAAATCTCTACTTTTCTGATAATCAAAAACACTGAATAGCACCAAAACAACGCACCAATGTTCCGATATGCACATATTCATTGGTTAAGTAGCCCAAAAAATCTATTTATCCCAATACAGAGAGTTTAGTACTATCAACAAAAAACCAGTTCCAACAGGAACCTTTGGCAGGAAGGAAATTTCTGTCATAAGCAGTCTAAAATGTAAAAAATATTCTTATATTCTTAACGTAGAGCAATTTTTATATATCAACAAGCATCAAAATCAAGTGGTTGGAATAGATGCAAGATCAAAAGGCTTAAAGCTACTTTGAAGAGATGGAATGCACAACTAGTGTTTGGGAATATTTTCAAGACGTTGTCAAACGTAAGAGATAAGTTGCAAGAATTGGAGTAGAGTCTTGAACAACAATCATCTACTGTTACTGAATCTGAGTTAAAAATTGCTGTATAATAGAGTATTATTACAAGAGGAAGTTTTTTGGAAGCAAAATTCAAGAGTCTCATGGTTGCAAGAAGGTGACAGAAATTCAAGTTTTTTTTCATCAAATGTTGTTGTACAAAAGAAGAAAGAGCACCATTTCATCTCTAAACTTTTCCAGATGGAAGTATAACAAATAACAAAGAGAGGATACATAATGCAGCAGTGGATTCTTTTAAAAAACAACTTACTAAAGAAGAGATTCATATACCAGGGATGGCTTTCTAGATTCAATTCCTGACTTGATAATAGAGGATGATAATAAAATGTTGCTGCAGAAACCATTTTTAGATCAAGAGTTGAAGGAAGTTGTCTTTTTCTACACCAGTGGACTCAGCACCAAGACCTGATGGTTTTTCAGCAGGTTTTTATACAGAGTGTTGGTCCATTATTCAATATGATCCACATGGACCATGTCTACTTATGAGAAGCTTTAAAAGAAGAAGACGAATAAGTAGGAGAAGGAGAAGAATCAGTAACTTTCAAGTTTAATCAACAATCCAAGCAAAAAATACCAATTAAGCACCCAAAAAAAAAAAAAAGATAGCCGACCACTGAAAAAGATAACCACCAAAATTCAATATAAAAACAAAATACAACATTACCTTGCTATATGAATACCCAAACAGAATACCTAACAAGCAATGAGTATATAATATTATCTTGCTATATGCTTTCCATCTTCAATATTAGCATGTTTCATTGTCTGATCTAGATCCTTGAGCACCATAGACAAGTCACTATAATATTAGCATGTTTCATGGTTTGAACATAACTCAGTGCAAGAAATTTATAGAAAAAATACCCATAGATATTCATCGAGAACCCAGATCTCTTGGCAAACTACATCTAAAACTCATCTTTTTTAGAAAGCATATTGGGCGGCTCATCACATGGGTGTATGGAAAACAGCAATAAGATATGGGAAGCAAGGAAATACCACTAAATCTAACGGCACAAACAAAACCTAGAGAAGAAATTAGAGGCCCGAGATAAAGAAATCAAATAAGATGGGGAAAAGAAATGGGAGAAGACTAACCCCGTGTACATCACCGAGAGCACAAGTGGAGAATCTTAACATGGAGCAGCAGCAAAGATGCTCGACCTCTGCAATGCCCATATATCTGGTTACTTGAGAAGCAAATAGTACTTGAACCTCTCTGTTTTTAGGAATTTCTCAGGGCACCATATCATTGCATCCGTCGACTGAGAACCCTTGCAGTCGTGAACCCCTCCAAGCTTCATCTTTATGAGTTGGCCGTCGACGAACCAGGACACCGTGCCATGATGGGTCTGCGTTGATGACTCTAAAGAGAGGGAGAGACGATCGAGACTGAAGAGAGGGAGAAAACGGCTTAGCTTTTAAGCTTAGGGTTTTGGCCAGAGGGAGCAAGGGAGTGCCGAGAGAGCGAGGAAATCACTGGAGGCGGGGGCAAAAAGGTTTCAAAGACCTAGAGTAATTTCTTTTAAATAGTGCGGTTAAGGGTAACCGCATGGACAAACCGGATCCGACACAGATCCGGGCAGTTTGAAATTATTTTAACCGCATACTAACAATCCGGGCGGTTAACCGCCCGGATCTACCGGATATCCGGTTTTCGGTTAACAGCCTTACATAATATCAAGGTCTTTTAATCCAACCTATAGTTCACCCTCTTTATGATTTGAACTAGTAACGTAGTCTCTGCTCATATACAAATTGTTAAAAACTCAACCATTAATTCAAAAAATCCTACTATTGTTGAATATTAATTCAGTTAAACTTTAACTTTCAAAATGATAACATTCACACAAAAAAATATGAAGTACCATCAAACTCGCATTAAATATTTTTCTAAACATCAACATTTCCAGGCACCTTTCCTGGCATGCTACCATGGAAACCTAACAACATCCCTCTTGGGAAGCCTTCAAGCATCTCCCTAAAAAGCCTGGCATGCCTTCAGGTTTCTTATTGGAAGATGAGTGCTCTTGCTTCATAGCCTTCTCATATGCCGCTTGAACAGAATATACAAGCAAATTCTTAATCTTGTAGCAAAAAATTCAAAGATAATTTTGGTAGGAGCCACCCAAAATAGCTTACTCGGGCTTCAACACGGTGACGACGCCTTTCACGCTCTATTTTTTTTTCCTCTCTTTCCTTTTGCAACCTTTTTATACTTCTGATGATGTTCCTCAATCCTGTGCACATTTGGTACCACCTGGGAAATCCGAAGAGAGGGAGGGAGAGATAGAAAGGGACGAAAACTTCTTCAATCAAAGGAGAGAGTGAAAGGGGAGAAAGAGAGAGACTGACGGGAAAGGTATATGGAACTACAGAACCGCTTCTAAGCGATCGAGCCAATTTTCCTCAAATAATAGCCTTCTTGTTACGTGCTGCTAGTTTAGAAATTACACCAAATTCAAGTTACACTCATTCACATGGGAAAGAAAAGGCAAACAAATATGAAATCGATCTTCTCTTCACAGAAACCTCGACTTTGCTATGCTTCCAGTTTCACCGCCGAGCAGAGTTCCACCGCTAGCAATCCACCTCCATTAGTCTGTTGCCCACTACGTCCACATGAAAATTGTTCACAAATTTTGGGGCAAAAGTACCAAATCTGTAGAAAAAAAAAACCCCCAATAAAGAAGGAGAGAAATACAGCATAGTTAATTAAACTTACCTTGATATTAACGTTGAAGACGAAATGAGAGAGAGAGAGAGAGAGAGAGAGAGAGAGAGAGAGAGAGGCTATTACCTTCTTGTGTAGCCAATCGGAAAAGAGATGCCCAAATTAAGTATTTATTGCAGGTGAAGAGGAGAAAAAACACTAGCAAAACGTAAGAAAAAGATTTCCCTCTCACATCTGTAGAAAAAAAAAGGATAAAGAATAGGAACAAAATCTTAAAAAAAAAAAAATTAACTTACAAATTTTTATATTCAGATCTGTAAAAAACTTCAACTCAGAAAGTAAAACACTTTAAAGAAATCCCCATGTAAACCAGAAATCAAACAACACTTTGAAAATTTTATACTCAAATCTATAGGAAAAAAACCATAACCGACGGCAGCAAACAACGAAAATATAAAGCCTTACCAGAATTGAGAGGGGAGGATGAGTCAGTCATGTCTAACTAATAATTTCTATTCCTTCTCTTCTTTGTTCAAACAATGAAAATATAAAGCCTTACCAGAATCGTCGTGGTGGGGTTTTAATAAGCAGATTCATGATTGGGATTGACTAGAAACTAAAAAGAGAATTTGAGTTTTTTTTTTCCCTCGGCAAAAAAAATTCTCCCTCATGGCGGAGAGGGCCCCGTGAGCGAGAATGGAGAGCCGTAATATTCGGCTAGGTTCTATCGGAGAGGAATGCGTGTGTGATTCTACGCAGTGGGAGTACATGATAGTGAGATTGAGTTGGCCATTGGAGGAAATCACCCATTGGAGGGCTGTTGGTTGGGAAAAATAGATGACCGGTTCTAAGGATTTCTCATGGAACTTACTTACAATCACTTATATTTTTCTTTTGGTAAATTCTATTTTTCTTTTAGTAAAAAGCATATATGTCATAATATTATTGGATGGTGTAAATTTTCACTTAACACAACACTGGTTTATTGGATGGTGTAAATTTTCACTTCACATAGCACTGGGTTTAAGGTTTTCCCTTTACAACTATGTCCACTTCTAAATATTATTGAATTTGTAGCTTCAAAATTTGAACAAATAAAATTAATTAATAAAACTCTATATAGATAATATCTAATTACTGAATGGGCCATAGCGAATAAACTATTAAAAACTTAAGGAGAAAATACATAAGACGTCCCCTAATTACCACTCAATTTTTAGCCATCCCCCAAAAATTATTGAAAAAATATGATAACACCTCTAACACAAATTTGATTTAGAAGATAAATTTTAAAATTTAAATTTTACAAATCAAATCTTACCTTTTAAATAATATAAATAGTGTGCTTTAGACATCAGCTTAAAAATTGAATAACTCGAAATTATTTAATCAATCATCCTACTAAATTACCAAGAAAGTAGTTTTTTTAGGTTTATATAGTATTGGTATCCGTGTGTGCAGCTCGTGCAAATTTATACTTTTAAAGGAGGAGACTACAAATTGGGTGACAGTTTGAGTTATTTTCTTCAAAAGAGAGTAATTCATGTTCTCATCTCTCTCAGAAGTTTTTAAAAAAAGGAAAATTGGGATTTATTTGGATCATGGGCTGGTTTGAATTTAGAGATAAGATGATTTTTAGATGAAATATAACATTTTAACAAATATTATTAGAATATTATTTTTTAATATTATTATTATTTTAAATTTTTAAAAAAATTTAATTAAAATTTAAAAAATTTAATTATTTATTATATTTTATGTAAAAATTTAAAAAATTATGATGATGAAATGAAACGAAATGATAAATGAAATGAAATGAGACACTTTCCGAATCCAAATATGACCATAGTAGACAGCTATAATATTATAGATAACCTATTTGAATTAGAGTTTTTTTTTTTAAATAAAACTTTTATTTATTTATTTCCTGCAACGCAATCTCATCGAGTATGTTTGAAAAGCATCTTATTATTCCAACTCCGAATGAAGAATAATGAAGGTATCAAAACAAGGATTTTAATATGTAATTTGAATTTATCAAGATTAAGGGGAATAAAAGGGTCAACGAAAAAGATACATGGATATAATTCACATTTTATTAAGGTGGCAACTCGTTCCATCCAAAAGAAAATACTTGTCTATACCATTGAGAAAAGGATTATAATCAAGGGTTTATACTGTACATGTGTTAAAAATAAAAATAAAAATTAAAGGATGGATATATTTCTTTAAGCTACATACATACATCATTCTGGCTCCTCAAAATCTCTCTCTCTCTCTCTCTCTCTCATCTCATACTGACTGTATAATTGCAATTCTGGTCGGCAATCAGATTATAAAACATAAATAAATGACTTTTTTTCTCTCTTTTTTTCTTGTTTATTTTGTTAAAAGCACAAACCACCTTCTTGACAAGTTTCATCCTCTTGTGAATAATTACTAATCTTGCAAGAATCTCAACTCCATTTGTTGTCTTACTCTTTTGCCTTAAATTGCATCAATTGTCAGTCATGTGAACTAAAACCTAAGTCAAGTCACTCCCAAAGTCCGTATGTTACCACAACCCCAACCCCAACCCAACCCACCTGATAAAAGAATGCAAAAAGGGTTATAGGATTGGATTTAGCATTGATGGACAATCACCATCACGAGAATACGGCATCTTCCCATAAATATGCAGAGATTGCAGTCTTCTGAAGCTCAATGAAAACCTGTAACAAGTCATAAATAGGTGAATCCATATAGAGTTTTTGGAAAAGAGGAAAATCAAATAGATTTTTGGGTCCACAGAAAAATAGGTTGACGCCAAAAGGATTAAAAATAGAAGGCTCAAAATTCTCATTCTTATCACTTACAAAATATGACAACAGAGCAAACATTTACATATATTTCCAGGAGCATCAAGGAATTCTTGAAGACCATTATCTGGCCAACTGTGAGGACATGAGTCAAAAGTCTATATTACCATAAAGTATAAGTCCTGTGGAACAAAACAAAACCCCACACGCACACAGCATGACACCACAGCTCACAGTCGATAGCTACAATTAACCCACGTGTTTTCTAAGTTTGTATATATCACACACTCCATGGGACTTGAAACTATGATTTGATCCACCACCCAGGTGGTGGGGATGCACAAAATGTTTTTATGACAATTTTTGCAGTATAAAAATAATGTAGATAGAACACATGGCATAACTAGACATCATAGGATCAAACAAAAACAGTTCTCAAACTTTTTCTTCACCCCTTTTCAGTGAATAAATGGATGGGGACAAAAACTCTCAGGCATCAAAACAAACTTGTGATATATATTTTAAGGTTTCTTGTGAAAATTAATAACCTTTTCAAGGTATGAGCTATACCTCTCCTTCCTTTCTAGTGAAGTATTATGTTACCTTCTTGGAATGGCTCGATACACTGCTTTGCTGCCGCAACCTTCTGTTTGGTTTATTCTGGCTTTGCCCACAGTATATTCAATCTTCCCTTTCCTAAATAGAAGAGTTCTTCTTAGTCGAAGATCTCTGGTTATCTCCAAGTTGAAACTTGTAAACCCACTCATAATTATCCATTCCTTCACTTTTTCATCCAATGGGTTTCTCAAACCAGAGAAGATCAGAATCTGACTGTGCCGAGGTATTCACCCTCAAATCTCAAGACAATTAATTACATACGATCTGCAATGATAGGTAATCAAATTACAAACATTATTGTGCATAAACAAAATCGATAAAACTAGTAAATTTTCCAATAAAGAAAAAAAATAAACCCCCTTACTTCTGATCATATTTATCCCAACATCCTAGACGAGAATTTTAGCCAATTATAAAAAAATTACACAATTTCCTTTTTTAAATCAAAATGCACTTTCAAAATAAACCCCATAGGTTATTTTGTCAGCATCAAGCAGAATATATGAAACGCTCAATCCATAAACTTTTTTAATTTTAATGACGTGGAACCTCACTAAAGCAGGGCCCTTGGACCCATCATGAAGACTAAACCCCAGATACACGATCCCCATTATAACCGTATATTATGCAATCTAGGGGACCTCCAGGTGCATAATGAAACCCAAGATGTCTGAGACTACAACTCAACCCAAGCCCGCCCTTTAACCACTAGGCTGTATCCTAACAGGTACTCAATACATATAACTCAATGAATAGAAGATATAAAAATCCAACATCTAAAGAACTGACTTCTACTTCCCAAAAATCCTGCAAAACACAAAATACCAGGCACCGGTGTGTCCAAGAACAAAGTCCCCACTAATCCCGGGGGTAACACAAAATACCAATTACTTAAAAGGTATCAACAAAAGGGAATGGGAATAATTGGTAGATACTTGCCAATGCATCCAGACTATCGGCAAACCTAAAGGGGGACCTCAAGAAGGCACATAAACTGGGTAGATAGTTACAGGTTTTGTAGATAACGGTGTGTAAAGGGCCAACAACTAACACACACCAAAATAAGTATCATTGATCCTCTAGAAAAATGACAACCTATTAGTGTAGCTGGTCCTAAAAAGAAAGCATATAAAAAACAAGTTGCAGGAATTGGAGCAAGTTTTTTTTTTTAAAAGTATACCTCGCTCAAGGGTGAGACAGCACTAGATTCTTCATCATTATGTTCAACCACAGCATTACCTTGCACCTCAACCAACTGGGACACATCAGTCTTCACAGTTAGCAAGTGGGGGCAGATAGGAGGGTCCCTTTTGCGACATACGTGGCACCTAAATCCAATAAGTTTATTGATGTTCTCCAGAGTGAGCCCAAAAGCATTTCCATGAAACCACTCTGCATAATAGACCATCCAGTGACGATATATATTATGTAGACACATGAACGAACTAAAAATCGATAAGGCAGTCATAAAGGGTATAATTAAAAAGCTAAAAGCAAAAGCAGACGATGCTTCAACATGCATCCTTTTCCTAATCAACATCCAAATGTCTAAAAATAAAATTTAAAAATCAGAGTTAACCAAAAAAATGAAGAAAAAGAAATGGAAAAAGAAGTAAAGTACCTCCACAAGTTTCGCATAATATATAACTTAATGTAGATGCACAACCTGCTTCACAACAAAGATGGCATTTGGGCTGATCAAGAATTACAGACAACTTATCGGAAGGGACAAGAATGTTTTTCTCCCTAAAATGCATCACTCGTTCATCATTTGGCTTCCTGGACAACAGAAGACCATTGAGCCAGTAACTCTGGTAAACATGTGTTCTCTTCTTCCTCCAAGAAGTACTTCTCTTTGGTTTCTTATAGGACTTTCTGGATTTTATCTGCTTTGCTTTCCTGTGTCCTACACGCTTTTATTTTGCAGTGGCACGTATTTGACTTTCCTAGGTGAACGACGTAGAGGCACAACAGCTAGAGCTTTTTTACTGTTTTGAGATCGAATTTGTCCACCCTTTGATGCTTTTTTACTGCCTTTTAGTCTCACCGACCTGCGATCTTTGGAGACTTTTTTATTCTTCTGTGACAGTAATTTTCCTCCTTTTGTGCCAGTTTTCCCTCTTTTTGAATCAATCTTCGCTCGCGTCCCATCATGGCATCGGTGGCATGTATAGGTACATTCAGCAGTGACGGCCCCAGCAGACTTTCTCACATGCCTTTTATGAAAAAATCCTGCAATATGATGATATCCAAGTACCAAACTTAGTGTAAAAAGGAACTACATGACAAACATCAACCTTGAAGCCAAATTAACAATTCTTCACCATAAAAGGTCAGAACTTACCCCTTCCTTTTTTTTTCAACTCATGATAACTAATCAAAGAAAATCGGTACATCAGGGGACAGAACAACTACTGCCACACTATTAGTAGTTTTGAATGTACACAAGGGAACTACAAAATGGACAGAGCTGTTCTTGTGTCAATTTAAGATAGCCACTGTCGGACTGTCCTTTGGCTTATTCTAAGTTATGATACCCAAATGGTATATGTGGTAGCATATTGCAAAGCATGGTCGCATATACATCAATAATTACAGGAAGAAAAAAGGGCGATTTCTGCTATTGCATTACACACTACATAAGAGACAAGTATAAAAGGTACTCACCAAGCCTTTCTTGAGGTCAGACTATTATCAAGTGTGAATGGCAAAAGGCGACAAACCAAAGACTAAATTGGATACATATTGTAAGCGTAACTATCTGATACAGAACAAAGAATATCTAAGCAACATATATTTTTTATCAGAGAGACAGTATGCATAAACACATCGATAATTTAAATTTCAGTCACATAAGCAGTAAGCACTAAGCATAACAACAAAAAACAAAAAAATATTGGAAGAATTAAATAAAACTAGAAAAAAAAAACTAATAGTCACTAAAATTTTTTATTTACAAAACAACAAATGAACTAAGCAAAAACAAAAACCAGAGGCTTTAAGAGAAGCTGAAAACTTACCTTTGCAGTACAGGCAGCTCAAAGCTTCCCTGCCAATATTAAAAACAGATAATGGATAAATAAAAAGGAAACAAGAAGAAATGAAATCGGTAAGATCACAAATTAAGATGGGAGTGATAAAATGCTTAACAAGAAGAATAAAAAATCTTGACAGTATAATATTGTGTCCTTTTATTTCCCTATCCTACAATACCTGGCACCAGCCAGCCAAGTTGCATGATATACTCAAAATTGGAGGACCATGCATTGGCCATTTAACATAAAGGTCGAAAGTGTGATCGATATATGATGCTCAGATAAACTAAGGCATTAGTATTCAGGTCTTTTGCAATTTTTAATAGTTCCATAAGTACTCAGAACAGTCTAATGGGAGGTAATTGAGTTCAAGTACCAAAAAAAAAAGGACAGGAAACAAAGTAAAGAATACAGAGAACAAGGAAAGAGGATTCCAGGGATAATAGAATTGCTTAGAAATATATAGAACAAGGCCCTCAAGCTTATGAACACATCTAACATGTTATAAAGTCAAACCACTGCACTGCTATAGTATTTTTAGCCCTGTTAAGATATCAAAGATTCTAATCATGGGAAGGGTGATTAGCCATGTCAAGGCATCATTTCTAAAAATTCAGCAATAACTTAAACTGTACTCGGACAGAATCATTAGTAAATTAAGATTGTTGTTAACTCCCACAGCTTTTCTTTCTTTTTCTTTTTGTTTTTTGTGTTCTTTTTTATTGGTAAATTTTTATTGATCATAAGAATAGGCAAGGCCCAAGTACACGGGTCATATACAAGAGCAACGCCAGGGAGTAATATTCTAGTGACACAAGAAATTTGTTTTTTGTGTTTTTTTAAGACAACATTCCTTTTTATTTCATTTAGTTATACCTGTTTACCCAAACATAGTGATGAGGTGTCTTGAAGAACCAACTCTAACACTGACACAATCACACATACACTAAACAAAAACATATGCTATCAAGAAGTTTCATACTTAAACAAGTAATCCTCCAAAGAGATCTAGAAGAAGATACCGTGTCTTCTAAACATACATGGTGGCTGGTGCCAAGGGATCAAGGTAACATTTTGGAACTAAACCTCTAAACATACATGGTGGCTGGTGCCAAGGGTGTCTTCAAGGAACAATAACATCTATTCACTTTGTTTTTTTTAAAATACTTTTATGATTAAATACTACTTACTACTTCTAGATTAATCAGTATCATTCCATCCTCGAAGAACCTAAAGTACTTTTTTTTAAAATACTTTCACTCTTTCTTGAAATTTGAGAGAAGTCTCAATGCTTCATTTATCGCCCTTATTCCAAAAAGGGCAAGGTCGGTGGAGGTGCAAGATTTTCGCCCCATTAGCTTGGTGAGTGGGGTCTATAAAATCATCTCCAAAGTGCTAGCCCAACAGATGAGTGCAGTGATGGGGAAGATTATATCAAAGTCCCAAAACGCCTTTGTAAAAAGGAGGCAAATGCTTGAGTCAGTCCTCATTGTTAATGAATGTTTGGAAAGTCGAGTCAAAGCCGGCATTCCAGGTATTTTATGCAAGTTAAATATGGAGAAAGCTTTTGATCATGTAAATTGGGATTTCTTGGTGCACATACTTGGCAGGTACAGCTTTGGGGAAAGGTGGTTGCCAATGGATGAAGCATTGTATCACTACAATCAGATTTTCTATTTTGGTGAATGGCATTCCTGAAGGCTTCTTTAATAGTTCTCAGGGATTGAGGCAAGGAGACCCTTTATCACCTCTTCTCTTCATCTTAGTAATGGCTGTCTTAAGTAAAATGTTGAATGGAATGGTGGATGGGGGCTTCATCTCGGGCTTCTTAGTAGGTGGCTCCACTTATGGTAATCTCTCAAATTTCTCATCTTCTCTTCATTGACGACACGCTGATTTTTTGTGAGCCAGATCCTGATCAGATTCGTTCCCTAAAGCTCTCTTGCTCTGTTTTGAAGCCGTCTCTGGTCTCAAGCTCAATCTTGCAAAATCTGAAATAGTACAAGTTGGTGCGGTTGATAATCTAAGCGAATTGGCTGATTTTCTGGCTGCAAGGTGTCATCATTGCCTACGAAGCATCTTGGTCTCCCTCTGAGGCCCCCTCATAAATCCAAGGCAATGTGGGATGGGATTGTCGAGAAAATCAAGCGCAAACTAGCGGTTGGAAGCGTCTTTATCTATCCAAAGGTGGCAGAGTCACTCTTATTAAGAGCACACTCTCTAATCTACCCACATATTTTCTCTCCTTTTTTCCCCTTGCCTGCAGGTGTGGCGCATAGATTGGAGAAGACCTTTCGTGATTTCCTATGGGGCAGTTTGAAGGACGCAAAAAATTCCATTTGATCAAGTGGGAAAAGGTATGTACACCTTTGTCTACCAGTGGATTGGGGCTTCGCAACTTGAGAAATTTCAACAAGGCTCTACTAGGTAAATGATTTATGGCGGTATCACAGGGAAAGAGACGCCCTTTGGAGGGAAATTATTGACGTTAAATATGGGAGCATGCGGGAAGGTTGGTGTTCCAATGAAGTAAGAGGGATCTATGGCGTGGTTTTGTGGAAATTTATATGCAATGGCTGTGCAGATTTTCTTGCTAATTGTAGGTTTGCAGTGGGTAGGGCACTCAAGTCAGTTTTTGACACGACACTTGGTGTGGCAAGGTTGCTTTGAAGATCACTTTTCCCTCTCTTTTTAGGATTGCGTTCGATAAGGAAGCTACAGTTGCTGACAATCTGGACATCTCCTCCAACTTCACCCATTGGTCAGTGAGATTCACTAGAGAGGCGCAGGATTGGGAGCTGGGAGATATTGCTGATTTTTACAGAGTGTTACATGCGTTGAATCTACATGCTGATGGAGAGGTTCATTTGCTTTGGTCATCCTCAAGGAACAAGAGCTTCTCAGTGCGTTACTTTTACAAGGTATTATCAACACACCCCTCCAATGCATTCCCTTGGAAGTGCATATGGAGGACTAAGGTTTCCTTAAAAGTGGCTTTTTTTTGTTTGGCTAGCATCCCGCGGGAGTATTCTGACTATCGATAAGTTGAGAAGGCGCGGCCTATACTAATAGACTGGTGCTTCATGTGCAAACATGACAGTGAGTCAGCAGATCATCTACTCCTTCATTGCGAAGTAGTTAAGGTTTTATGGGGATGACATCTTCACAAGGCTAGGTATGGCATGGGCAATGCCTAGAAGGGAGAAGGGTGATAGAGCTATTGGCATGTTGGGAGAGGAATCTGGGGTAAGGGCAGATCACGGTTATTTGGAATATGGTGCCTCTTTGTCTAATGTGGTGAACTTGGAACGAAAGGAATAGTCGCTGTTTTGAGGAGAAGGAGCGTTCACCGGAAGGGTTTAGGGACTTTTTTTTATCATACTTTATTACTTTGGCTTCTTTCATTGTACTGAATGGCACTTCTTTCAATGACTTCTACGCAGCTTTCCACAGCTCTTAGCTTGTATCTAGGCTCTTTTGTATACCCCCTGTGTACTCGGACCTTGCCTATTTTCATGATTTAATATATTTCTTTTTTACTTATAAAAAAAAAAAAGCCTTAACATCATCCACTTCTCAGTCATTAACATCCATAAAAAAATTAACATTCCACTGAATATTATTGTCAAAGTGTAGACTCCCCACACCACAAGTCATGCCAGAAAAAATATCATCTTCCCATCTCCCACCTTTAATCTAATATGATTATAATTTATAAAATTCTCCATCATTTCCTAATGAACTTCCACAAACTCACCACCATATGCACCTCTTGTATCTTTGAGCACCAACCACGTGAGCTACTAAAGAATCCTACCAGTTCTCCATTCACCAAAATTGAAAATCTCGAAGTCGACACACAATGCTTTATCAAGAAAACATTTATCTCCAAAACCATATCTCCTCAGCATCTAAACAAGGAAATCCCAGCACGCAAACGGTTCATAAGCCTTTTCCATATCCAATTTGATTATAATACAACTTTCTCCATTTTAATTCTACTCTCCAAGCATTCATTAGCAATTAAAACAAAGTCTAAAATTTGTCTTCCCCTCACAAAGGCATTTTGCGATTTTAAAATAATCCTCCCATCTCCCTACTCAACGGTTGGCCAGCACGTTAGAAATGATATATATACACTCCATTCACCAAACTAATAGGCCGAAAATCTCTCATCTCCACAGCCCCTACATTTTTCGGAATAAGTGCAATGAAAGTCGCATTAAAACTCTTCTCAAACCTCATGTATGAATGAAATTCAGCAAACACCATAATATCTTCTCTGACAATGTCCCAACATGTTCCACGGAGATTCCTATGGCACAGGGGAGATAGCGTGAAGTGGAGGTCTAATAACCACAAGATATGTACAGTTAAGGCGTATTATGGCATCCTGACAACACAACTTGATATTACGCCGTTCCCCTAAAGAATATTTGGAGTCTCGTGTTGCCTTCTAAATTAGCTTTTTTTGTTTGGAGTGCTGCTCTTGGGAAGATATTGACAACAGACAACTTGAGGAAGAGAAGATGTGTACTGTTGGATTGGTGCTACATGTGCAAGAAGAATGGAGATCTGTGGACCATCTCTTACTACACTGTGAGGTAACAAGGGTGTTGTGGGATGAGATCTTTCTAAGGATTGATGTTGCTTGGGTTTATGCCTATGA